>JASAMW010007038.1:0-14087 GCA_030247985.1 Epsilonema sp. ZAB3_2
AGCGGCGGCGGGCTGTCCAGAGCGGTAGGCCTTGTTGCTCCGCTCTCGCCCGGAGTGTCGCACACGCCGCTGAGACAGACAGCCGTCCTTAAAACACGTACAGACATAGAGTAGGTACCTACACCGCAACCCCAGGTGCTTAGGGGAGGGAGTATCACACGGCGGGGTAAATCCGGTCGGTTTTGGTGGGTAGGTCGGGTACCTTGGGTAAACCGGAGATGGGGTCTGGCACCTAGAATATCTTAGCAACTATATGATAGATTGAGACAAGTATTCTACCAAATCGATCCCTCTAACTCTCCTCTTTCAAATGAGCTTACCATGTTCATCATTTGCTGAAGCGGTATGGGGGGTAGTTCAGAAAAGCTGCTTTACCCCATAGTACCCTTTTATATGCTGGGAAAGGGGGGTAGTTAACAGCTCCTACCGGTGTGTACTGTGTGATTTGTGAAGTAGATGGCCTCTGGCAAATCTGGCAGCCCTGACCAGTGCAGCAAAACTGTTCAAATCAAACGCCAAATATCTGTGTATGTGCCACACAAAAAACAGAAAAAAACATCAGTGTACGTTTTCAGTACGTTGTGCCATTTTGGAAAATAAAATTACTGCACGGGACAGGCATAATTATTCATATCAAACCTGCGATTTTTTAAAATTGAAAATACATATAGGCCTATGTGGACCAATTTTAACCGGATGGCACCACGATGGATTTTTGCCTCTCACGCACAAAAAATATGACGGTAAAATGTTTCCGTATCATTTTAGGGAGTAAAAAGAAATTGGGCACTGTACCCTAGTGCGTAGAGAACGAAACCGGCCGTAGCGTGGGAACGGATCATTTACCCGACGCTTACCCCACTTATTTGCGATATGGTAACCCCACTTTGCCAATATACCTAGGTAGTTTATGAAAGTTTTGATACGTGCCTGCGGGGTCGTCGACGCGATTCTTATTATTATCTCGGTCATTTTTCCACTCGTCTTCTGAGAAAGGTCCACTGCTGTACTGATCCAAGTTTCACCTAAACTAGGCTGCCGGGGTTGCTATTTACCCAACCCAATCAGCTCACCCCGGCAATATAAGAGGGGTGTAGCGCACCTTTCCAATACTGTTGTTGGTGGTGCGCTGCGGCTGACGGAGACCGACAGAGCGGGGCTTTGTAGTCCGCTAGACTTAGCGAGGGGCGGATAACGATGGGGAAAAAAAAAAAAAAAAGTTCCCTACTGTTGTCTGCATGTCCTCACTTGCCAACAGAAGGTGTTTAGCTGGGAACAGTGAGACTACAGAGGTGGTGAGTAACTACGGTGAATTCACAATTTTTCAAAAAAAAAAAAAAAAAAAAAAAAAATTTTTGAAGTGTCTATGGTGAGTTTCAGTCTATGGCTCACTGGCTCCCTATAGCTTCATCCTACAAATGTTATGGCAATTTTCTTGTGAGTTTACTATGATGTGCTGTAGCGCGCTACATACTGATGGTTGAAGCTACACAGAGATGTTGGCCTGGTCAATTTGGGGGCAAAAACCCCCACCTATCTCTACCTGATGTATATTTGCACAAACTACTAGATACCCCAACTTGTTATAGTTACCTTATGAAATCTCTTAAACATAACACTACACTTGTTCAAATACTGTTTTTGTTATCGTGTCGGCCTCCCAAAGCTGCGAATACAGGCTAGGAATAGGAGTACAAGAGCACCATTGTGAATCCAATGTGAATGAATCTACTGTTTATGGCGAGACTATGTGTGAATGTGATAGCCTGGGACCGGTGTAGAAAAACAATAGGGTAGATAGTTTGAGTGGCGCATATTATCCACGGTAAATACATACCTATGAATACTCAGACCCAGAGATGGCTTGAACCCCACCATCGTACACCCAGCTTTACCAGGGTACTATGGGGTAAACCACTGGGAAAAATCTGACTCGGGGGGATTACTCGAGATTGAGATAATAATTATATCAATTTTTTTTGTTCAGAGCTACTTGTTTATAGTCTTTAACAGCAGGCTCTATGGACCACGTGGCCGGAGCCCATCTGTGTCCCGGGTTCAAACCCCATACCTATATACATACGCTTCAAAACCGAAGGTTTCGTCCTTGCGGCCTCCCAGAGTGAGCAATGCCTCTAATGGTGTATTTTGATAATCTTTTTATTCTGTGTCTGGTTCACTACATTATATAACAGAGTCCTTTTGTAAAGAGCTTATACTGTAGGCTAGCCTTGTACATTTGGTGAACGACTCTGTGTAATTTAGTGTAAATTATTATACTGTACAAAGTACCCAAGATTATCTTTACTAAAATATACAAAATATACTGTTACACGAAAAAATAGATTGTTTAGTGAGTAAATATATATATAATTACAGTTAATTGGTGATAGTGGGAAGTTAGAATGACTCTTATGAAACAAGGTGAATAATCTGTGTCGATAAATGGATGAACATGGTAGCTCATATGACAAAAGATGCAGCTATGTGATTACCATTTGCTGGAGTGTAGTTTAGGTTAGGTGTCCGGGTTTACCATATGTACCTAGGTAGTTCCTGCTACACGCACTAGCTTCTGCGTTGTACGGTATTGATGAATGTGTGATTCTTCTTCACTGTGTCTGTGGCTGTGGATGCGCGGAGACTCCTGCTGTTATCTAACCTAGGCTGTCTGATCCTGTCTGGGTGGATGGCGAACAAGGAGCCTTGTTGGCTGGGAATGAAAAAAGTGAATGTGCAAACTGGTTAAGCATTACTGTAACAGTGGTTGTTGTGTGTTTTATGGCTGTGAAAGTAGAGTGCAAGCTGTATGTTGGTGAATAATGTATGTACGTATGTGTTACTTGATAGAGGGAATGTGTCTCCGAGTTCCCTAGTACTAAGTGTGGTATATTTATCATAAGGATGTTGTAGTAACTTTTACACAAATGAATAAATGAATGAAAAATATAGTGAGCGAAAAATATAAATAGGGAGAAAGAAGTAAGAAAGAAAGTATGATTCTTTTCCTTCACATTGAGCATCTCGTAACAATTCTAAAAATAAGGTAAATTATAGTGAGCACGCGCTATTCTGCGAAAGTTGAGAAGTGCGTTCCTCTGCACTCCAAATAAGGCGACAAATGGATGGGGTAACGGTACAACGGGGTCGCTTTTAGTTAGTTTGCCATAATGTACAAGGCCCCACTTCTACGCAAAATTATTAATAATAGAGTTGCTTCACATCATAGCTCTGTGAGTCGTACCTTCCACTCGTAAACTTATATATGAATGTTGCGTATAGTCACGTACCCTGTCCATATGTTGGTGACGGAGTTTGGGCAACATTTACGATGCTATAGTGCAGCAGTTGAGCGTGGTAGATGCTCGGCGACGTTCCCCCGAAAACTACCAGACGATGTACGTATTCCGGAATTATACTGTAGGTACAATAGAATAACGCTCCTCTCCAACAATACTGTTGGTAAATTTTTACCGTTATTTTGACTACTAATTATTAATCATCACACAGTGGATGCATATCGATCGATGAATGCGTATCATACTGGAAATAGGGGTTATCTTACCGGCAAATACACATGATATTTGTTTGACCGTATTGAGGAGTACATTGACGCAATGCTCAATTATAAATTTTTGATTAACACATACACTACTGTACGGTTCATCAGCTTCCTAAACCTTAGCTCATACTTGGCCCAAGTTACCCTAACTTCCTCCCTAACGTTAGGAAAACTTTTCCGCCCTAACTTTTTTTTCTTATGTTCATCTCTGAAAATAAGTCTCGCTAAGGTTAGGGTAACAGTTAGGGTGACTTGGGCCAAGTATGACTTAGGTTAGGGAAGCTGATGAACATACGGCTGCAGTTCGTGTATGTGTTAATCGAAACGTCCATAACGTCCGACATATTTAGAAATACATGGTCCTTTGCGGTGCGATGTACTCCTGAAAAACGTTGGATGATTACGGGAATCTCGAATTTACGGACGAAATGGGTGAACGCGGCATGAGTGCAGTGTGTGTATTTGCACTGGAAGAACGTGTATTTACCGGCAACATAAAACCTGCATTTCCATATGATCATGTTATCAATAACGTAATGTATGCACTGTGTGATGATGATTTGATTAGTAATGAATGACGTCATCATATAAAAATAAGGGAATGCTTATCTGACGATAAAAACTTACCGACGGGTATTGTCTGGAGAGTGTACTCTCATTGGTACCTACAGTATGTATTCTTTCCAGAATTTTTCTTATATGGCGTACGGTCGTCTGATTTTGTTCGGGGGAACTGCGATTCCATTCGGCAACACAGCTACCAACCATCTGCACGCTTTGGAACTGTGCGGACCCCGATGCGGTCTATGGCGTCGTCTAAATGCTGCCGAAACACATCGACCAGCTCCCACCAAAGGATATGGACAGGTACGTGAGTATACGTACGCACAACATTCATATGTATGAGTTTACGATGAAGGGTACGAACTAGCAGAGCTATGATGTGAAGCAACTCTATTGTTGATGTGGTATTTTGGGGAAACTGGGGCCTCTGATGTTTGTTGTACGTATGGCAAACTCCATTGGAAAGGCAACAATACAGATTGGCATACATATACCGTTACCCCATGCTTGTATTCGCCTTACTCCATAAGAGAATCGATAAGAAAACGCGCTTTCTCAACTTCCCGCAGAAAATAGCGCTGCTATAATTTACCTTTATTTTTAGAATTGTTGTAAATTGCTTACGAGAAATACTCAAATGTGAAGGAAAAGAAGATCATCTTTCTTTCTTTCTTCTTTCTCCTATTCCTGTTCTGTTTTTCCTCGCTTTCAGTTTTATTTTCATTCATTTTTCTTTCAAGCTTGTGTATTTTGTGTAAAGTTTACTACAGACGTGCTTATGATAAATATACCGCACTTTATTCTGCGGGAAAGTTGAGAAAGCGCGTCCTCTTATCGAGTAAGGCGAATACGTACATACATTGTCCACCGACATTGCACTTGCGCCTCCTTACTTTTCAGGCGGTGACAGAAGTACACAACGACCACCTGTCGGTAATCGGGGTTAGACCCGCCTCCAATAAAAAATTCATGTACACCAGTTACGCTTTTCCCCCCCCTGGCCGTGGTCCAAACAACGCCAGTTTCTCGTGTCGGTATCAAGAAGGGTTAACAACAGTAGGAATTGCAAACCAGCATCAGGGAGAGTTGTCCACCGGTCCGCGGCGCACAACAGCAGTGGAGAAGATGGCAGCGAATGGGAGGATTACATGGATCCGTATCATTTGCAGAAGAAGCTCATGCGGTGTAAGCAGGGAACTCCATATGGATTCTTGGTATAGTATAGTATGTAGGGTACTGTGGGGTAGCAACCCGTATCAACTAAGCTACCTTTAACTTGCCGCTTCAGCAAATGATAATCACGGTGGCTCAATCTTTTGTCATATGAGCTGCCCCCACCCCATGTTCATCATTTGCTGAAGCGGCAAGTTCAGAGGAGCGTAGGTTTACCCCATAGTATAGCCTATTCGTCTTGCTCCATAAGAGCGGTTGTCGTTTCGACCTCCCCGCCGAATTGAGCTGTAGTTATCACACACACGCGAAGCACGCCGAAGCAATTATTTTGCGTGTGTGTAATAACTGCAGCTCAAAATTCGGCGTGCTTTGCGTAAAAAATAATTGCTTCGGCGTGCTGCGTGTGGGTGATAACTGCAGCTCAATTCGGCGGAGAGGTCGAAACGACAACCGCTCTTATGGAACAAGGCGAATATTATGCATTATCTTAGTTATAGCTGTTGCAAATGGACTATGTTATTGTGTGATGTAGGGTGGAAGCGCCTGGCGTGGACGCGGAATGGGAGGAGCTTTTGGAGGGTCCGGAGTGTGCGCCCAGGTATCGACACGAGGCGGTGGAATGGGACGGACAGCTCCTCGTATTCGGAGGCGGAACCAAGGACGAAACCTTCGGCTTTGAAGCGGTATTCACCATATGCAGTAACGCGATTGGGTTGGTCGATGGCCACCCCGCGGCATTTCGTCATTTGTTGTCAGTTCTTCTTTTCACTCGCTCCTTTGACGCTTCCAGATGATTGAACAAAGTCGACGCCCCCGCAGACACCGATCCAAACTTCACTAAATACCGCGGGGTCGCTATCGACCCGACCAACCCAATCGCGTTACTGCATATGGTGGATATGGGGTACTGTGGGGTAAATCCGGACACGGGATAAACCCGGACACCTACGCTCCATAGAGCCTGCTGTTTCAGCAAATGATGAACCAAATAGCACGTTTGAAAGACGAGAGTTCGACGAATCGATTGATATCATTATTTATCTCAATCGGTCCGTTGGTTGCTGAGATATGCAGCCCTGCAACTGGGGTGGCCGGATTTTCCCATGGCCGAGTTTACTTACCCCATAGTACCCTATAGTTTTCTACACCGGTCCCGGGTTTTGGCGTTGGCACTATAGTCTGGCCAGTAAGAGTTGACTATGGCATTCAATGCGCGTTGCGCAAAACAGATTCACAAGCGCGGATTTCAGTCCGTGCTTTGTGTACTCCTATTTAGCAGAAGTATATGCAAACTACGCAGGGCGACTTTGGAGGCCCATAGCGAACTCTCTCTGGCCAGACTGTAGACAGACATCGGCACGGTATTTGGACTGGGGTGTATGTATGTTTGGGGATTTCCATAGTAAGGCTATGAGCTTTGGGGTATGTAGTAGTTTTTGCACTATATGGGAGTGGGGTTATGTGAGGGGGTGGGTGGGGGTGTGCTGTGCATACCCCCCAACTGACCCCAGGCCGACGTCTGTGTAGATCCCACACCCTCGGTATGTGTCTCTCTCACTAGCGCGCTACACACGTGGTGAGTAAACTCACGGGGAATTCCCCATAAGTATGTGATGAAGCATAGGGAGGCCGGTGAATTCACCGTGAGTTTGAAACTCACCATGTGTGAACACTTGAGAAAAATTTTGCGCTAGGGAGCAAGTGAGAATGCTCTACACGAAAAATGAAACTCGAAGTTGTGAATTCACCGTGAGTTTACTCACCACCTGTGTAGCCCACTACTTGTTGCAGCTGAACGCCTTCTGTCTTCGGACGCGCAAGTGGGGGACGGTGCAGACGACGGTGGGGGACGGAGGAGGAGGGTGGAGTTATCCGCCCCCTCGTCGCTGTCACGGACTCGTCAAACTCCGCTCTGACGTCTACGTCACCGGCGGCTTCGACAGCACCGCCAACAACAGTACTGGAAAGGTGCGCACCCGTCTTATGGACGAGCTGCGGTAACGCGATTGGGTTGGTCGATAGCGACCCCGGCAGTATTTAGTGAAAGTTTGGATCGGTGCCGGCGGGGTCGTCGACCTTGTTCAAATCATCTGGGAGAGGAAAAGGAGCGAGTGAAAAGAAGAATTGACAATAAATTACGTCGACGACCCCGCAGGCACCTATCAAAACTTTCACTAAATACCGCTGGGTTGCTGTCGACCAACCCAATCGCGTTACCCCATATCGCAAATAAGGGCATGGGGTAAGCGTGGGGGTAAAACCGTCCACGCTACGGCCGTTTTACCACGCTACCCTACGCACGCAGGTACATACCAATTTCTTTACTCCCTAAAATGCTGATACGGAAACGGTTACCGTCATCTTTTTTGTGCGCAGTAAGAAGGCAAAAAGAATACGCGATCCCATCCAGTTAAAATTGGTTGCAAAGGCATAAATGTATTTTCGATTTTACTCAACGGCAGGTCATGTGAATGACTATGCGTGTCCAGTGCAGTAACATTTATTTTCCAAAGTGGAGGCAGCAAGGTGTAATAGTACGTACGTACTGAACGTACTGTGATGTTTTTTCTGTTTTGTGTGGCAGGTATACGCGGACTGTTGGCGTCTGGATTTGAACAGTTTGCGCTGGTCGCGGCTGCCAGATTTGCCAGAGGCCATCTACTTCCACGGATGCACCATCACGCCGGTAGGAGCTGTTAACTGCTCCCATTCCCCCAGCATATAGAAGGGTACTATGGGGTAAACCAGCTTTTCTGAACTTGCCATACCGCTTCAGCAAATGATGAACATGGTAGCTCATTTGAAAGAGGAGAGTTCAAGGAATCGATTGGAAGAATGTTTGTCTCAATCGGTCGTATAGTTGCTGAGATATACTATAGGTGTCCGGGTTTTCCGCCGTGTCCAGTTTTACCCCACAGTACCCAACCTACCCACCAAAACCGACCGGGGTTACCCCGCCGTGTGATACTCCCTCCCTAAGCACCTGCGTACGGTGTAGGTACCTATGTCTATGTGTTTTTAAGGACGGCTGTCTGTACTGTTTCGGCGGCGTATGCGACGCTCAGGGGCAGAAGCGGAGCAACAAGGCCTACCGGCTCTGGACCCGCCCGCCGCCGCTGGAATGGCTGTGCGCGCGTCGCCTCCTCAGCGCCTGTCCGCAAGTCGGCAGCCTCAGCAACGAGGAGCTGCGTCAGTTCGGACTGCCGCGCAGTCTCGCAGACTACATGCAGGACGCGGACTTGGCTGCCTGATCACTGGCAGTGGGGCGCTACACACGAGGTGAGTAAACTCACGCACGGGGAATTCCCCGCAAGTATGTGGTGAAGCATAGGGAGGCCGGTGAATTCGCCGCTAGAGTTTGAAACTCGCCACGTATGAACGCGTGAGAAAAATTGTGCGCGTGGGAGCAAGTGAGGATGCTCTACACGAAAAATGAAACTCGAAGTTCGCAATTCACCGTGAATTCACCGGGAGTTTACTCACCACGTGTGTAGCCCACTAGTGGGGCGCTTCAGACGTGAACTCCGAATTCGGAGCGCTGACTATGCTTCAACAAATAAATCTCCGAGTTCGCTGCGAACTCGCTCCGTTTTTGGAACGTGCGTGTGAACAGCCGGACGTTTGAAATTCGGTGACGTGTGAGCTATTGACGTTTGTTTCGGTTCAAAACGAAGTCATTCCAAACTCGGAGCGAACTCGCTCGGAGCCAACTCGGAGCACGTCTGAAGCGCCCCAGTGACCACCCACCGACGGATGGATGATGGCTCATTCACATAATTGGAAGGGGATGCGCTCGGCGCATACATGATATCATGATTGTACTGTACGTACAATTGTCGAGCGATGGCCACGCCGAGCGTCCGCCCAGCGCATGTCTCCGATATGTGAATGAAGCCTGAAGCAGGACCTGCAGATTTATTATGTGACTCTAGCGCGCTCGCTTACTCTTAATTGGTGGCGTTTTGAAGAAGGTGTCATATTTTATAGCGACGTTTTGGAAAAGATATCAGTTGCCCCTGCACAAATGATAGCCTACCGCTTGCAAAACGCCACTCGTAACTAATACATACCTATATGTATTGTGTGTATGTACTGTACATGTGATGTGGTGACGTGAACCAATGTTATGCAGACCTACAGTATGTATGTTTGTTTATAGTTGGGTACGTACGTACGGTGTTTGACTCTAGCGCTGTGTGTGTGTCCACAATATGTTCTAACCAAAGTGCGACCACGCAGTGCAAGAATGGTAGTTCTTCTGGTCAAAATATGCGTGCGTTGGATGACAGATAGTACTTACCTTAATTGATGGAGATCGGTGGAGGTGAGGTACTACTGTTCGTACATTAGAGAGGGTGTTTTTTGTAACTGTGTGTGTAGCATATGAAGTGGAAGTTTTTCGGTACTGAGCGGTCGTATGATCTGATATACTGTGTACCTTTTCTACAGTATGGAAAGGATGCTCATGTTTCAGCATGGCGATAAATTTTTGTGTTATGTCTGAAGGAGCACATTCTACGCATCTTTCAAAAACATTAGTTTTGTCTCATATTCGCAGTATCTTCAGATCCAAGTAGTATATCCCCCCGGTGTATAAACCCTCTCTCAATTTTTGTATATCCCCAGGGGCTATATACACACCGGTAAATAAATTTATTCCTCTGGAGCATCATTATATCACCGCTTTCGCCAATGCGGCTGAACAGAACACGAACCTGCATGTCAGCGACGCTTATGTACTTAGTATGTGTGGTACCCTACCGTATGTGCGTTGCATAGTCCAACGTAACAGGTTGTTGCGCTGTGTAATGCGCCTACCGGTTGCGTGTGCAATATACAGTACGTACGACAATAATAAGTACGTGTACGTAATTACAGTTTACACAGTAATAAAAAAAGTAGGTATGTTTGCATTAGCACAACTCTATTATTTAGCTCGACACCGATAGAGTATGCTTTTCCCTTTAACCTGTCCTTTGTGGCGGGTGGAAGTCAAACACTATCAGCGACGGTTAGAATACACACGGCAGCTCAAGAAAGAGCACTGCACATTTTCTTTGTATTGTATCTGCTGGTTGTCAACACTGTCGAGTAGAATTTCAGCAAGTCGTCTGGAGCTGGACAGGACAGCTCATTCGTCTCACCTATTTAGTTTTGAAGTGTTATTTCCGCCTCTTGCCTGCTTATCCTTGCTTCCACAGTAGTGGATGTACGTATTTTTTGTTCGAAATGGCAACCAACGGAAAAGTGGCACCGGTATGTCATTAGGGCTATAATGACAGTATTGTCCGTATGAATTACTTCATGCATTGATGCTAAGCATTGATGCATAAAGCGCGCACATTTGCAGCAGGAATTTGCACGGACAGATGAGCTGCAGCCGTCTTCGGCTCTTCAACCGAAAACTGGGAAACGGCGCGGCTGGTGGAAGGAGGCGACGGTCGCCCTCATTGTCATCTTGCTCTTCACTGCCGCCATCTGTGTCGCTGCCGTTCTACTCACGAAAAGTAGGGTACTGTGGGGTAAACCCAGACACGGGGGTAAGCTCGGACACCTATGCCGTAGGCTCCTCTGAACTTGTCGCTTCAGCAAATGGATGAACATGGTAGGCGGTACTGTAGCTCATATGCTACCATGTTCATCATTTGCTGAAGCGGCAAAGTTGAGATGAGCGTAGGTGTCCGGGTTTACCCCCACTTTACCCTATCTGCCTTCGTGCATACGCTTCACCTTAGATTTGAACGCACGGTAGGCATACGTGCATGCATACTTATCTTATTTTACAGAGTCAAATCAGGGAGGAAGCCAGGGTAATGCAATCCAGTTGGGAGATCTGCTGAACGGTACATTCGGTGGGCAGTCGATCAGTGCGAGATGGATTAGTCCGGGAATGTTGGCGTACAAGTCGCTTCAAAACAAGTCAATCATGTTGATGACCATTTCGAATAGTGCCCTTTCAAAATTCTCGCTCCCTCCCTTCGCTCGGAAAATAGGGCGCTATTTGAGTGACCGCGTGACGTCACAAGGAGGGTAGAAAGAGAGGAGGAGGTGCGTTCCCTCAGCTACTAAGGTCAGCCCGTATGTTTCGCTACTGCTTGCGCCTTACGTACGTACATACATACATACTTTGTGTGTTGGCAATGAATGTATTTTCGCTTATTCCGTCGGTTTTTTATCACTTCTCACTAGCAAACTTTTATCAGCTTTTACTTATACCTTCTCTCATCCAAAAACAATGGCAGACCGTTCTTCACATTGTCGCTCATGTACTCGCACACCAAATATCGCACATAGAAATCGCGCAGCACCGTCTTCGTTTTTTCCCAAGCGGATGGACAGAACGGTACAGTCAGTACTTTCAAATCACTCTTGTATTTCATGACAAAGTCGCAGTAGCTTACTCGAGCGCACGCCATTCCACCCTGAACCTGGTACCAATACTTGTCAGTCTCCTTGAGATGGAACTGATCCGTTTTCTCGTCGTACTTGCAGCAAAAGTTGCTTCCGCGCGCTTTCGCAATCTCTCGCAGCGTTTCAAAGTCAGTCGGATGCTTTGGGTGGTCGCTAAAGTTTTTGATTTCGATGATGCGGGTGGCTCTGCCATCCTGGAATGTTGCCACGCCATCCGGTGAGCACGCGATGAAACCAAAGTTCTCCTCCGGGCAGACAAAGATACCGCACTCATCAACATGCGCGCCCGACAGAATACAATACAGTACTCCTGCCTTGTCGCTGCTTCATTTTCGATGCCGTGGCGGACTGCGTGCAGGTGACTGATGTCCTTTTTGTAAAGCAGCCGCCTAATCAGATTGTCGGGTTTCGTCCTATATTGGCGCGAGCAGATTGGCCCAATCATAGTTCTGGTGACGCGCTGCTTTCGAATATGGTGCCAATGCTCCGTCTCCCGTTGCCCGCGTGGCATTTCTTCCGCTTCCTTTCGTTGCTCTTCGGTCACAGTAATGTTCGCGGCTTTGTCCAGCTCGTCGAAGTTCAGCTGGTCGGTGTCGCAGTCGCTTGGCGTAAAGATACGTAGGCTTGCACGCTTGCTTGCATGTACGTACACACATTTTGGTTGGCCCGTTACATTGCGTACGTACTGTGTATGTGTATGTCTACCTATGTACCTACTTACTACCCTTACTATGCAGTATGCACGCGCTAAGAAAGAGGTTAGGCGAGAGAAGACAGCAGAAAAGACGTCCGGCAGGGGTCGAAGAAACTCCGCTGGCTGCTCGGCTTTTAGGAGGAAAATAGGGGAGGAAAAGAGGGACCAGCGAAAACTTGGCAAAAGGGAACCCAGGACGATCTCTCTCTCTCCCTGTTTTACGCCTGCTTGCCATCGGCCCAACTCCTTCGCTTTTCTGACCCTCTTTGTGACGTCACAGATTTCGGCCGGGGGAAGGAAGGACAGCCCGAGCGAGCATTTTGAAAGGGCACTATTCTAGCAGAGGCCAAAGCAACAGCTGGTCAACCGTGGAATTACTCAGCGAAGAAACATACGTAGTACGTATGTATACGCACGTTTCACTGCGTACCTAGGTACTATGTAACATGCCTGCCTACCTGCACATATTACATACATATATTACGGTAGACGGACATCACTTGTTTATACTGTATTTTAATTTAGATTGCGGTTTCTGGTTCGGTTTCTTCCTGGTGGCCTTCTCCAGATGGTCGATACGTACTCTTTCAGCACAGCAGCATACCAGTAAGTGTAAAGCCTCAGAGTGGCAGCAGTTCATTATGTACGTAATCGGAATTGTTTGATCGAACATACAGTATGTGCATTGTTACTTATTTCTCTTGTAGCTTTATCGCTCTTCGAGCTATTCATTGTACACCGTCATGGACACCAGATCGAACAAAACCTACCAGATCGGCCCAACGAGCAATGGAAACGAAACGTTGAGATTAGCTATGTGGAATCCGAAACCAGGAGCAAATGATTTGGTGAGTTGTTGAGTTGGTCACCAATGAGTTGTGGTGCCGTACGTAGCGGTTTCATACGTACTGTAATGTAAGTACGAGTTTACACACCTGTCGTATTACTGTCGTATCCCGGATTTAAAAGTCTCCGACGCCAACTGGTTGTGCAACCGTTGACAACCGACATATGAGGAGTTGTGCAACCGTTGACAACCAACATACCAGGAGTTGCACAACCGTTGACAACCAACATGATGAAAAGTGCGTAACCATGGCAACGATTGTCAACGGTTGCACAACTCCTACATGTATGTTGGTTCATGGTTGTCAACGGTTGCACAATTTCTCCATATATCGGTTGTCAACGGTTGTACAACCAATTGGCGTCGGACACTTTGAAATCCGGGAGGAGTTAAAAATGGATATACGTTACGTATGTACCAACGACGGTGGAACTCGCTAATTCGTATTATAGATCTTTGTGTTTGAAAACAATATCTTTTATCAACCGACCGTCTCCTCTCGCCCCATTCAAGTCACCACCTCTGGATCCAGGGATGACAAGCTGTTTCATGGACGCATTACAAACGGCGTTGCTGATTGGCTTTATGAAGGTACACTCTATGTAGTTGCGCAACAAATTTATGCGTGGTCGCGAGCTGACTGACCCTCTGACTGATCTAAATAAGGGTGCCGGGCTGTGAAGTGAACATTACGGTGACGTTAGATACTGTAGTTTGTTGGGTCCGAATATGGCGACACTGTAGTACCGTATTTTTGGGTGTATATCCCCCTATTGTATATCCCCCCTAGTGTATAACCCCCATTGGCAAAACATAAATTTTGTCCTTTGTATATC
>JASAMW010007039.1:0-23013 GCA_030247985.1 Epsilonema sp. ZAB3_2
TCAGCTTCTATCCACTTTGAGATACTACTTCATGCTTTTTTATCAGCATCTTTTAACACTTAAATAATTCGTAGTATCTTTTCACATGATGATACCATAGTTATCATGGTATGTTGCAGGACATCAGCAAATTTCACTGGTATACTACCTTATCCAGAAACGTTGTGATAAGCGTTAGATACTGTAGCTGTAGCTACTGAAGGATTTCCTAAGTTCATGTTTTTTTTATCAGCATCTTTTTACACTCAAATTTTTATCAGTATCTTCAGCATCAGCATCTTTTTACACTTAAGTATTTATCAGTATCTTTCCACATCATGATACCATAGTTTTTCTGCCTATTTTCTGGATATGGTGCAGTATATTAGCAAAATTGCTGCAATATTATACCCGGAAAATTTGAGATAAAGACACAGGGTTATTGCAGGCACTTTATTTCTTTCTTTTTTCTAAACAGCCAGCGGAAGCTCCATCAACCATGCCCAGCTGGCTGCTTCACGGTCGATTGTGAAGGAGAAGAAGGCGCGATTCAAAGCGGTGGTGGCGACCGGTACTCCTAACAAGCAATTAGTTTCCTGGAAAGATTTGAAAGCAAAGGGCGCTGGAGGTGGTGGAAGGAAGAAGACTGAACAGACTGCTTCGAAAGCTATGGGAAGAACAGGAAAGAAAGGTCAGAGCAGTGGCAAGAAGCAGGTAGTCCGAAGCAGCAGCAGGAGAGCGGGAGCAGTGTTGCGGAAGCAGGAGAAACCATCAGCCGGAGCGCTCATGGCACAGCAGCACCACCAGAAGATGATGGATCTGCGAAGAAGCGGAGCTGGTGGAATGAAACGCAAGAATGAGGACGATGGTACATCTGTGGTGCAGGAAGTGGATGGCGCGACAGGGTCCCCCGAGCCGAACCAGCAGCCCAACAATCCCCCGCCGATAAAGAAGAAGCAGCCATACTCTGTGTACAAAGAGCAGCAGCGTCAGGAGAGAGAAGCTGAGAAGAAAGCAGAGGCGGAGCAGAGGGAGAAAGACCGGGAGGAGAGGAAGCGAGCGAACGAGGAGGAGCGGAAAGCCCGCAAGGATAGGATGGCCTTGTTAGTCAAGTCTTCTGTTCTGCCTTTGCCAACTGAAGCATTACCACTTGCACTCTTTGTTTACAGGGACGCTGAGCTAGGAAAGGACATTCGGAGTATCAATTCGATTGTCAGTGCCTTGTTGGAAGACCAGAAAAAGCTGCGGCTGGACATAATGGCTGAGTTTAAGGAGGTACATAAGAAACAGAGCAGAAACAATTTCTTTCCAACTTCTTCTCCTTTTATGTAGTAGTGGTTGCAGTTGTCCATGAACAAATGATTTCGAAAATGTTTCCTTCCATTTCAGACTGCGGAAAAAGCTCAAATTGACAGTCACGACCAGATCTCGCAATTGCTCGATGTAGGTATTACTTATGCATTACTTTTATTTTGTGTACCTGTTGTGTATTTACATACACGTTTTTACTAATAATACAATTAATCAGGAAAGGCACAAAAATTAATCAGCAAATTCATGATTTGTCAAATGATTTGTCAAATTTTGAAATGAATTTATCAGCAAATTCAAGTATTTTCAATACATTTTGTTAGCAATTTCATGAATTGACAAATGATCTATAGTTTTGAAACAATTTATCAGCAAATTCAAGTATTTTCAACTTAATTTATTGCAACAAATTCATGATTTGGCAATTGATCTATATTTATCAGCAAATTCAAAATTTGTCAATAAAATTTATCAGCAAATTCATGATTTGACAATTGATCTATATTTATCAGCAAATTCAAAATTTGTCAATAAAATTTAGAGATTTGACAATAAAATTTATCAAAAAAAATCATGATTTGACAATTGCCCTATACTTTTGAAACAATTTATCAGCAAATTCAAGATTTGTCAATAAAGTTTATCATCAAATTCATGATTTGACAAATGATCTATTCTTTTGAAACAATTTATCAACAACCATCACCAGAGTAAATGTTTTTTTATTCTTTTGCAGAAATTACAACACGACCAAGACCTGGCCCAAGGGAAGTTTGAGGTGTCGGTGAGGGAGCAGATACGACCACTCTTCCAGGTCCTCGCACTCATTGCTCAGAAGACCGGCTTGGATCTGGGGAGCCTGGAACCGGCACAAAGACAGCTATTGGCAGGTGCTAATGTAGGATGTTTTTTTAAAGAACAGAAATTAGCCAGGGTTTTCTTCTTACAGACAATTCATTACCTGTAGTCCCCCACCACCTCCCCCCCCCCCACCCCTCCATCCCCACCTACGTATCTTTTTATCAGCAACTTTCATTGCTTAGTAACATGTGACTTTGAAAGACGACTCTAGCTAGGCTTGTCTTACTAGGATGAGTAATTTCTAGAGAAAATCTGCGACTTTTTCCGTCAAGTTGAAGCGCAGTCCTTGGAGGTTGATCCAGTCTTCTTTGCCAAGTTCCCATTGTGCACACCACAGAAGTCGCATCAGGTCACGAGCTCCAATGATCCCAAGCAGGTGGTAGGTGCTGATAAATGTCTGGCATGGCTGAAGTCCTGCTTAACACCAGTGAAGAGCGACCCTCCTTCTTCCTCCAAGTGCGTCACTTCCTCCATCTCCTCCAAGTACCTACCCAGGGGAAGACAGTGCACCATTCTGGACTGGCCGACTTGGATGAAACAAGAAATGCCAGTGAACACGGATGCGTCAGATTCCTCCTATGTCTGCTCTTGGCAAGCTTCGACAGGTTCACCTACAATGTCAGAGAATCTCGTCCGCAAGTTGTGTGCTATGGGTCTTTCGCCTCGAGTGTACAACATGGAGATCCCCCCTGGAATGTGCGTAGAATCTTCCCTGAACATGGTACGTGAGAAGAAGGACCCCTGGCGCCACTATGAGGAAGAACTGCGCCGAACCCCCAGTCCCATGAAGGAAACAGCTCCTGAAGATAGGAAGCTCAAAACACCCTGCAAAGTCGTTCTGGAGCAGCTGTCCTCCAAGTTGCTGAGCACCTTTCTGCAGAAGAATGTGGGTTTGTCAGGTTCAATGAGACAACTTCACTTTGAGACTTCTGAGTCAGAAGTCGAATCTGGCTACACCCCTGAGGGCGGCACTGAAACAGATGATGATAGCGACTACAGGCCTCATCAACAGGACAGAACAGATGCGCAGATCTGGGGAAAGTCTAAGAAGGCTAAAAGTCTGAAGAAAAGAAGAGAGTTTGGTGTGGAACCTCCTTCTAGAAGAAAGCTCATCCTCTCCCCTCAAAGGGATGTGACCAGTACCATTTGTGTGTCTGGAGGAAGTGGTGCACCTGGTCGCAAGAATGATGGAGACCAACGCGACAAAGACAGCCCGTCTAGCTCCAGCTCATCATCTAGCAGCAGCTCTTCAAGCAGTAGTTCATCCTCCAGTAGTTCCTCCTCCTCCTCCTCCTCTGGAGAAAGCAGCAGCGATGAAGGAGAAGAGAAAAAATCGAGCGGTCCAGGCAAGAAAGGAGGCAGTGGAAGTGGAGCAGGTGGGGGGAGTGGTGGAGGAAAGAAACCTCCTGGAGGTGGAAAAGAAGATGATGAAGATAAGAAAGATGAAGAAGATGAGGAAGAGAGCACGGATGATGAAGAGAAGAAAAAGCAGAAGATGGATGAAGAAGTGAAGAAGAAAGATGTGAAAAGTGTGGAGAAGCAGGAAGAGAAGGAGGGTGCGGAAGAGAAGGAAGATACAGAGAAGATCGAAAAGCAGGAGAGAATAAATGGGGAGAAAACGCTGGGCATGGAGAAGGGGGGGAAAAAGAAGGATGGTGTGAATGGAAAAGTTTTGAAAGCTCCAGGGAAGAAGAAGCAATCTCCATCTTCCAGTTCTGCATCAGGATCTGAGAGTCCGTCATCATCAGACAGCAAGGAAAAGCAGAAGCCCAAACGGAAGATGGGAAGGAAATCTGTTGCTAACAGCTCTTCATCATCAGACAGTGAGGAAGAGGAACAGAAGACGAGAAAAAGAGCCCAGGTACAGACTACTCATTCCACATATCATACACAGTAGCTATTTGGGGACTGTTTTATCAGCATCTTTCTACAAAGAAAAGGTTTTTCAAAGAATTCATGGGTAATGGGGGTTTACTGGAGGTTTATCAGGATCTTTTCAAACTTGATGGGAATTCGTGGGTAATGGGGGAGTTCAGTTGAAAATCACAGGTGGTTGTTCCCAGACAGGTAGGATTTTATCAGGATCTTTCTAGAAAGAATTTTTTTATAATGGAGGTTATCAAGATCTTTTCAAATTTGATGGGAATTCGTGGGTAATGGGGGAGTTCGAGTGAAAATCACAGGTGGTTGTTCCCAGACAGGTAGGATTTTATCAGGATCTTTCTACAAAGAAATTTTTTAATGGAGGTTTATCAGGATCTTTTCAAATGATGGGAATTCGTGGGTAATGGGGGAGTTCAAGTGAAAATCACAGGTGGTTGTTCCCAGACAGGTAGGATTTTATCAGGATCTTTCTAGAAAGTATTTTTTTATAATGGAGGTTATCAAGATCTTTTCAAATTTGATGGGAATTCGTGGGTAATGGGGGAGTTCGAGTGAAAATCACAGGTGGTTGTTCCCAGACAGGTAGGATTTTATCAGGATCTTTGTAGGAAAAAATTTTTCTAAAGGCGGTTTATCAGGATCTTTTCAAACTTATTAGAACTGGGAGCAGTAAAAAAGTTGAGAAAAACCCTACATGGCTAAGGACAGTTCTTTTGGTACATAGGCATCCAAGAAACTTCCAACTCCGGTTCTGCAGAAGTTGGCAGAGAGAAAAGTGGCGGCGGGGGAAGCAAAACCGGTCAAGAGGGCTTCAGCCAAAAGAAAGAATCTTGGACAGAAGCGACCCAGAAATGACGAATACGAACTCGCGGCAAAAACCCCAGTGTCAAAGGTGAGATGGGTCCCAGGAACTAACAGGAAGAACCAAAAGAAGATTGAAGTCATTCAGAAGAATCCACAGCAGAAGGGAGCCCGCATGACTGCCGCAATCACGGTCGCTCACGGTCAGTTGCTTCAGCCAGCGGATCTTAAAGAAGCACGGGTTCACCAGGAAGATGGTGATATGGTTGATCGTGGGGTGCTGGGACCCCTGCAGGGCTATTTCACAGCTCCACCATTCACAAGTGGACGAAAGATCAGCACTGTCAAGTATGTGGTGAAGGTTGGCGAGCAGGGAGACAAGGCTGTGGTTGTGGACTGGGGAATTCGCGTTCCATATCGTTGGGAGGATGCGCTCTGTCTCATCGAAGGCGGTGGTTTCAACAGAAGTCTATTGGAGGCAGTCGATTTGAAGACGGACTTTCTGTTCCTGAGTGCTGAGCAGCTGGACTTCCATCTGGATAAAATGAGATATTTTGGAAAGCTGCCGTACTTCAACCAGAACTATTCCAACAAAGTCGGCGGATTCGTCGGAGGACTCCTGATGGAAGGCTACGAGCTGAATGGAAACATTCTCTTCGGCTCCAGAGATTCCTCCATTTCCACAAGCCTGGGCGATCATCCTGAGACGGCGCTCAATGTCAATCATCTGTACGCTGCTGAGGTAGGTTCATCACTTTTTTTGTGAAACTAAATGCTTTGGAAATTCGTTGCTGTATTTTTTATCAGGATATTTTAATATAGAGAGATTGTTTTTATCAGCATCTTTCCACAGATGCTCAGTAGATTGTCAATAGGTTTTTATCAGGATCTTTCAAACATAGAGTTGTTTGTAATATTTTTATCAGCATCTTTTTAGTTTTGTCATAGAAGTTTAGTATGATTGGCCCTTCTGTTTTAGTGTATTGCTGCTGGCCTGTTGCTGAACTATCGAAAGCTGCCGCAAGGAGAGAAGGGAGTATCCGTCGATGCTGACATCTACTATGCTCATCTGCAGGAGATTTTGATCAATGTCTACAAGAGGTTCTGGTCGCGGCTCTCTACCCTGCGATTCGCGGGAAGGAAGAGGCGGAAGGCGAAGCAGTTGTCCATATTGCGCAAAGTCTACGATGCGCTTCCTCATTCGCTACCAAACAAAGAGTTGAAGGAGGAGGATCTCGGACACCGCTGCCACCTGGTGGCTCTCAAGGGTTCGCAACCTAAAGATTGTGCATGCAACAAACAGGGCAGTACACAGGCTTCAGAAAGTTATGTATTTTTCATGCTTCCCGCTCCCTCCCCCCTCCTCCCCCCCTTCCCCAAAGAGAAATAGGAAAATACTATGCAATAGTTGGAAGGAGCATTGGAAGATGTTTTTTCCAGATGTGGACAACTGGCTGGAGAAACAGCGCGACTTGCGAACAGACTACGGGCAACCCAGCGCGCGTCCAAAGGAGAGAGTCGCGAAGCCAGTCGACTTGACGGGAGACTCCTCTTCCAACGAGGATGGCCCTACTGGTGAAGGTACACTAGCTGTATGAGCCATAGCTTTGAGAGTAGGGAAAGGTTAAGCTGGGAGGGAAGGGGTACAATCACTGGCAAGAAAGCCAATGACTGCACCCCATTACTAAGGAAGTACCTGTATGCTAACACCCTCAAAACAAAAATATTGTGTGTGTGTGCATACAGGTACAGTCAGTCAACTGTAGGCTAACTTTACCAATGTATTTTTATCAGCAACTTTTTGAGGAGTTATTTCTAGTAATATTGAGGAGTAAGGAGCAGGTACATTGTTTATCTATCTTTCATTTTGGGAAATACGAGTTATTATTAGCTACTTTAGGGAGAAGCATCTTTATCAGCAAATTATTGGGACCATAAATTTTATCAGCATCTACAGGGTTTAATCAGTTTCTAATAATGAGTTTTTAAGGGTTTTTAATGAGTTTTAACAGGGTTTAATGACTTTTTATCAGCAATTTTTAGGAGTTTGATTCAGGTTCACAGTCAATTGTTTTCATAAAAAAACCGAGGTTTATGAGCATCATTTTTCAAATTTTTTTTCAGAAAACGCGACGAAGCCTGCTGAAGAAAAGCCATCTCGTGAACAGCAAGAGGAAGATGAACAAGACGAAGCACACATTGAAGAGAAGGAGAAGCAGCAGAAGCAACAGGAAGAGGAGGCCATCCAGAAAGAGGCTGACAAAAAGAAGAGAGAAGCTGACTTGGAGAAGGCTGTGCTTGCTGCTGCAACGACGCCGGAGCCTGCAAAGCCTGCCGAGAAATCTTCACCGCAACCCACTGCCACCAGTAAGGTTCAGAAGAAGCGCAAAATGGAAATGGAAGAAGATGGCGTGGAGAAGAAGCGTGTGAAGGGAGCTGTGGATGGCGGGGATGTCATTGAAGCTGAACCAGCTGCTTCTGCAAAACCAGCTGCTTCCACTGGCAGGCCATCCCACTCAGCGGAGGAAGAGAAATTGACGAAGCAGCAGAAGAAGGAGAAGAAAAAAGCTGAGAAGGAAGAGAAGAAAAAGGCCAAGAAGGAACAGAAGAAAAGGGACAAGAAGGAAGAGAAGGAGGCAAAGAAAAAGGCCAAGAAAGAGAAGAAGGAAAAGGAGAAGGAGAAGAAAGAAGAAGGGAATGTGCAGATGGGGAAAGAAGAGAAGGAGAGGCAGACTTCGGAGAAGGAGAAGACAGAGGAGGAAAAGGATGCAGAGAATTTGAAGAAACATCAAGGAGAGGAAGAGTTAAGAAAGAAGAAGAAAGTGGAAGCAGAGAAAAAGGGGAAGGAAGAAGAGGGCAAGGAAAAGGAGAAGGAGGAAGAAGAAGAAGAAGAGGAAGAGGATACGAAGAAGAGAAAGAAGAAGAGTGGGAAGAAGCCGAAGAAGAAGAAGAAGAAAGAAGAAGAAGATTGAAACAGTGATCATATGTACATTCACTTAAACTTATCAGCTTTTTTCATAATGTAGACTTCCTCACTTTAACGTGCATTTATCAGTTTCTTTTCATAATGTCGACTTTGAAACAACTTCGTATTACTTACTTTTTTGTGTATACTTTGCATGACAGAGTGACTACATGTACATTTTCAGGACTACGCTCATGTCACGTTTTCTCTGGGTGTGCAAGAGACGTTTCACTGGCTATTAATTACCTTTTGAGCATTAGCTTTTCAAAGCATGTCAGGGATGATGACTCTTATCAGGTATTTACGTTTGATAGTACATGTGAGATTAGCTCACTTACTGAGAATGTAATCATTGTCGTGCTTTTTTTCATATGTAAGATTTACGTACAAGTCACTGAAATGAACGCAAAATTACCAAGTAAAACTTCAAAGTAAAATTTGAGAGAGTTTTATGTGGAAAAGAAAGAAGGATTGCAGTAGCATCCTTATCTTTTACATTTCCAATCAACCATATTTATGACAAAAACAGTAGATGCTTCTCTTCTAGCTCTTTAGCTCAAAAGGTCTCTGAAGAGTCAGGCTGTGGGTTGAAGAAGCCTGTAAAGAAAGACTCAGGCTATGGGTTGAAGAAGCCTGCAATGAAGACTCAGGTTATGGTTTGAAGAAACCTGAATGAAGACTATATGAAGATTTTTAATGAAGAATGAAGAGTATGAAGAATGTATGAAGAACTTTTGAAGACAAGACAAGATAGTTAACAAATGTTATGGATACAATACAAGAGACAAAGTCAAAAGATGATTCTGATGATGTTGCTTGGAGGAGAGAGACATTCATAGCAATGTCCAGCGATGTTGACTTCTCTAGCATTGGAGGACTGTCTACCCACATCAAGAAGTTGAAGGAAATGGTTATTCTTCCTCTGTTGTATCCCACTGCTTTTGAAAAGCTTAACATTGACCCACCCAAAGGAGTTTTATTCTACGGTCCTCCTGGAACTGGGAAGACAATGATGGCAAGGGCTTTAGCAAAGGAATGTGGATCTGGAGCAAGGAGGGTAACATTCTTCCTGGTTAATGGAGCTGACTGTTTAAGCAAGTGGCTAGGAGAGTCTGAGAAGCGATTGCGTCAGTTATTTGAAGAAGCGACTGGACGAAGTCCGTCCATCATCTTCTTCGATGAACTGGATGGTCTGGCTCCAGTGAGAAGTGACCATCAGGATCACATCCATGCCAGTATGGTCAGCACATTACTGACACTAATGGATGGCATGAAGAAACGTGAAGAAGTCATTGTTATTGGTGCTACCAACCGGCCTGAAGCTTTGGATCCAGCACTTCGACGTCCTGGAAGATTCGACAGAGAATTTGAATTCAAACTACCTAACTGTTCGGCAAGATTTGACATTTTGACTTTTCACACCTCCACCTGGTCACAGCGCCCCTCAGAAGACACTCTCAGACAGCTTGCCAAGGCATCAGGGGGCTTTAGTGGAGCTGACATTAAAGCAGCTTGTTCAGAGGCATCGCTAGAGGCTTTGAGGGGTCAGTGTCCTGAAATCTATCACTGCAACCAGCGGCTCCTTATCCCTGTGGAGAATTTGCATGTCCGGGATGAAGATCTCAATGCTGCATTTGGTTCATTCACACCAACAAAGGCAAGACGGTATGGCTCCTGTGGAAAACCGCTCAGTGAACATATGAAAATTCTTCTCGGATGTGAGTTAGAAAAAGCACTGGGCAGACTACCTGAAGGATTCAGAGAAGAACCTGGTCATAATGAGATGAAGTCACCATTCAACCTAACTACCGCCACTCGACTTCTCATCACTGCACCAACTGAGGACTTTGGTCAGAGTTGTCACCTGGCACCCGCGTTGATTTATTCTCTGAATCATCTCGATGTTTTTTCGCTGGCTTTGGCGGATATATTTGAACAAGGTAACCACCAGAGTTCAGAGGGGGCAGTCTCAGCTGTGCTGAATACTGTTCGCCGAAGTTGTGGAAGACAAGGAAGTTCTCCGTGCATTGTGTTTCTGCCTGCATTGGACATTTGGGTTTCTGCTGTTCCGAAAGCCACAGTGAACTTATTGCGTCTCTTCTTATCCACCATGGACCCTGCCATGCCTATTCTCTTCCTTGCAACAGCACACAAGTAGGTGACATTCCTTTTTTCCCACCCTTTTGTTTATCAAAAGAAAGTTGCTGACAAGTCGAGTTGCTCAGGCTTCATCATATTATTAGTGCATTATTCAAATTGTTAGGGATAAAAAATTTTTCACCAAAAAATTTTTGATAAAAAAAGGTTGATTGTCTCATTCAGATCACATGCCAACCTGAAGAAAAAGGTTGCTGCATGTTTCAAGCCAGAGGAGGTCATCGAGTTGAATGTTTGCAGCAATGATGAGCGGCGCAGGCTGTTCAGAAATCTTCTTTTGGAACAGACGAAACTGCCGCCCCCACCTCCAGCCAACACCAGCAACTCTTTGCCAGTGGTGGAAAAAGAAGATGTTGAATCTGAAGGAGAACTGTGTGAGCCAGTGACCAGGGACACCAGCAAATTGCGTGCCAAAGAAGCCTCCTTGCTTCGGAAAATGCGGATTCTACTCCGCGGAGTGCATGATGAATTGTTGAAAGAGAAAAAGTACAAGGTCTTCTGCAAATCTGTGGATGATAAAGGAAGTGCTACTTCCACAGGGAAACCTCTGGACTTGATGGAAATCATGGACCGCATTGACCAGCAGGTTTACTTCAGCCCGAAAGTGTACCAGGAGGATGTCTTCCTAGTTGCTGTCAACGGTTACCAGGCCAATCCGACGAGTAAAGCAGGATTTAATTTTTTTCCTAATAGTTTCTCATTATCAATAAATAAGAACAGGAAAGATGGACCTTTCTTCAGTAGTAAATATGGACAGGAACAAATTTATCAGGAATATTTCAATTTTTCCAGATAATGTTTTTTGAGAATGATGAAGGGGAAATTCTCAGAAACCAATTTATTACAACTACTAATTTTGTAGGAAAAATTATCAGAAAAATTTCAAAAATTTATATTGAGTGCTGATGGAACAATTATCAGAAAAGTTTAAAAATTTTCAGATGAAATATTTCTACTGAATGATGAAGGAAACATTATCAGGGAAAATTAAAGGATATGTTCAGATAAATTTTCTATTATGAACACTGACAGAAACCAATTTATCTGGAAAATTTCAATTTTTTAAGATAAAAATTTTAATTTTTTTCCAGGTAAACAAATCCGACATCAAGCGTATGCTTTGCGCGATGAGGTGGCAAACCTCATTGACGTCAACTTTGGAGATGGAGAACTGGAAATGGAGCTCACTGAAGTACAGAGAAAACGCGAGGAATTGAATGACACCCAAACAGCTGAAGATGTAACACTCCCAGTATCTACAGACAGTCTGAAGAAGTTGGGATTGAAGCAGCTGAAAGACCAGGGAAGTAGAGAAAGTTTGGATGGTTTGTTTTCTGGAAAAGCGACAAGAAGCAGAAGCAAAATTGTGCAGAGTACTAAGCCAATGGAGCAGCAGCAAGAAGAAGAAAGAGTTAATCTGAAGAGGAGTGGAGATCAGATGATTTCACCTGCTAAACAGAGCCCGAAACGACAGAGAGTCATGGAAGAGGTGACAGTGGAGCTTGAGGAAGAGCAGCTGTGCGAAGCAGTGGAAATTGCTGTGAGTAAAACTGGTGGTTGGAAAGCGATGGAATTAGAATGTGCTATTGTCAGGTTGCAGAACATCATTGCTCATCACTGGCCTGCGATGAACAGGCGGGTGATGTGCAAATTGCTGTTGGATTGTGTGAAGGGTTGGTGATGTTGTTTAAGTAAATTTGTTTGCTGATTTTTGTTCGTGTTTGAGTTGGGATAAAAAGGGTACATCCCTTTCTTAGCCAAATACTACTCTTCTTAGCTGAAAAGAACCAAAGTAAAACTCAGAATGGTTGGCATAGATGAGACCAAGTGCCAAGAAGACAGTGGAGGAAAGGGGAGGATATGATGGAAAAGTGCCTAAACCCAGCAGTAGAAAAAGGCAAGGAAGAAGTGTGACTGAAACATTGTCTGGGAAAGCTAAGAGAAAAGGGAAAGCAGGAGCATCGAGAGAAAGTTCTGGTAGAAAACTGGGTAATTTGGACAGTGATAGCAAAAAGGAGCCACTACGCGATCCTGGTGGATCCACCAGTGAAGAATTCCGCTGGAAGTGGAAATCAACACCATTTCCAACACAGGATGCACCATTTACACCAAAAAGATCCCCTGGTCCTCATGGCTTCAGAGAGCTTTCTCCTTCTGCAGTATCAATCTTTTTGCAGCTGATGCAGAAAGCACTTCTAGTAAGTCAACAGAATTATCAGCAAAATGCTTCTCCCAACAGATAATCTGAACTGTTTTCATTTTGTAAACCAATAGTGACCTTTCCCGTATTTCAAAGGTGATGCTCAATGAGACCAACAGGCGAGGACCACTAAAATTTGGCAAAAAATGGCGCCCCTTACACACTGGTGAATTCCTGATATTCCTCTCACTCATGATCATGATGGGTGCAGATGTTCGGCCGAATTACACGTGAGAATAGAGACTTGGCTGATCACAATGAAAATCAAAAGAAGAGTGGCATAGACAATATGTTGAGTACATGAAATACATATGATCTGTTTAGAGAGTATTGGAAGAAGAACTGGATTCTTGGCAGCACGAACTTCAGCAAATTCATGAAATTGAGCAGGTTCCAGCAGATACTTAGAGCGACACATTTCGAGGTTAGAACGTCTACACAGAATATCCAGCTAGAGAAGTTGGAGAGCGACTACTGACCTAATGCATCTGTTTGTAGGACCCAACAGAGCCAATGGAGAATGAAAACGCAGACCTTACAGAAGAGGTGAAGAAGGATCCTCTGCGGAAGATCAGAAAATTTTTCGATGCATGCATGTCTTCCTTTGCTGCCCACTGGCAGTGCTTCAGAGAAGTGGCAGTAGATGAGGGTTAGCTACTTTCTTATTCTTCTCTTTAAATTGAATGATTCTACTAGCTTCTTGGCATAACAAAGTGCTGATAAACTTTCTTTTTTTAGCCATGATAACCTTTCTTGGCAGGTGTTTCCTGAGGGTGAAGGTACCCGGAAAACCTCACCCGGTTGGACTGAAGGTACCACCCTTCAGTGCACTGCTACCTGCTTGTTGAATGCGACATATATTCTGAATATTTATCAGGTTTATTGTGCCAATGACTCGTCTAATGGCTACACGGTCGGAGGAATAATTCACACTGGAGAGTATGGTCACGAGTCCAACTTTCCACTCGGTGTTCGCCCGGATGAGCCGACTACATTCTCCTACATTGATAACATCCTCCACAAATGTGATCTCCTGCACCAGGGGTAAGCTGGGAAATTTAACACAAATTATCCGCACTTTACTGATAAATTTTTGCCAAAACAAAATTTGTAACGCACCTGACCTTTGCAGATACCGTCTTTTCACAGACTCCTATTACACTCACCTTGTACAGGTATTACGCCTGTTCAAGCAGCAAGTTTACTGCTGTGGTACGACTAAGAATGCATGGGGAATTCCCATGGATTTCATCAACAAAAAAAGCGAGCTGTCCAAGTCTTTGCAAGATGGACAGTGCGCAGCATTGTTCTCTGACCCAGTTACTGTGTACAACTGGAAGGATAACTCAAATGTCCGCGTGCTGCACACGTGAGTTTCAAAGTTACTCCTCTCCATTCTCTCTTATTACTTGCACATGACACCAATTACTAACCATTTTCAGTCTTGTTGATGTGGGTCATCAGATGGTTTGGTGCGAACGCCAGAAGAAGGATCGCAAAAAGAGAGATGCAGATTGGGAAATGCAGAATCTTCCACAACCTTTGGCGATTTGGTACTACATTCGCTTTATGGGTGGGACCGACAGGCTCGGCTTCCTCAAGCAGAAAGTGGTGCGTCCCTTTCGAAACAAGCGTTGGTACATGCCAATTGCACAATGGTTGCTTCACGTGGCAGCTGTAAACACCTACTGCATCAGGCAAGTCTTCAAAAAACCTGGAAAGAAGAGAAAGTCGTACAGAGTTCAGGATTGCCTGAAGGAAATTGGAGCTGGTTTGATGAAAATCGGACAGCAACTCCAGGCTGAAGATACACCATCCGTTCAGCTGGCAGACAAAGACTTTCTGACAACTGGAAACTTCAAAAGACGGGCCAAGGCAGTGCATGGACCAGTGCGTATTGGCACAACAGGTCGCAAACGATGGAGATGTCGAATGTGCTCAGAAAGGCATAAGCGCACCGATACTCAGTGGAAGTGTGAAAGCTGCAACATTGGCCTTTGTCTCGATTGCTTCACCCCCTTCCACAAGCTACAGAAACCCATGGAAGGTGCCAGCTTTCACACTCAGAAGAAGCGCAGGAGAAAATGAATGCAGAAGAAAATGTGGAAGAACATGAAGATAGAAATGAAGAAGAAACTGAAAAAATTGATTGGAGAACAGAAGAAAATGAAGAAAAATGCAGAAATAATGAAGAAGCAAATGGCAAATGGTGCCTTGAAGAAAATGTAATGAAAAAATGGTGCCTACCTGATTTCTGAAGTCCAGCATGATCATTTCACATGGTGGTTGCCAGCAGCAAGGATGTTTCTATTCCTTCTTGTGCGTTATGTTTGATATGAAAGTAAAGATTTTCAATAGCTGCTCAAAAACATTTTTTGGGATTTGTGCAGTGATCCGCCGCCACTTAGTACCTTAATTTAGATTTATCAGAAAGAAAGGAAAAGTAATGAATGGTTAGTAATGAGTTGACTGGACATAGCATCCAGCTAAAGTGATGAGAACCCCAACCCCAAGAAATTAGGCAAATAATTTTAGTGCTTTTGTGTTGTGACAAAGTTATTGTAGCAAGGTAAGCATAGTGCTAGCACTCCGGCTTCTGGATTTGGCTGTCTAAAAAATCTGCAATCGCGTGGAAAACGATGGCATCTACACGGATGTACGAGGCAGACAAGACGTACTTCAAGGACAAACCACTCGACCATCCGAACTTCACTGTGGCGACCGAAGCTATGGATTATCGTCACCTTCCCATCACTGAAGTGAAAGGATCTGGACCCCGGCCGGAAGTACGAAACATTAACATGCCTTCTCCTACATGCATTGCAATGAATTGATAAACACTTCACACACTAATTCTGCATCCCTTTTAAGGATAAATATCCCTGTTATCAGCTCATCTGTTGGAGCGGAACAACGTTCTACTGCACGCTTGACCACCAGAAGCCGAACAAAGACATGGTGCAGCAGCAGCTGAGACGTTTCTACACAGGGCCGGGCACATTCGAGGGTCTTCCTAAATACAGTCAGCCGATGGGAAAGGAACCGAAGGAATACCCGGAGGGCCTTCCGATTTGTGTGGTGCTGCCTTTTAAGCCTCTTGAACGGGCCAAGGTGGTGCGCATCGCCACCAACAGTCATCTCGAAGTGGAAGGCGTGTACGCTCATCTGGTGGATTTGGGGAAGTTCGAATGGCATTATCCCAAATACCTGAGGTAAAGGTAGTGAATATTTACTCTTAGAAGCAACACAGTCCATAGATAATCAGCTTATTCTTTATACATGTTTTTTATCAAGTTATTTACCTGGTTCATTCATTTGGCTGAACTGCTACATCTTTAATTATCAGATTCTTTGCAAACTTTTCCACTTTTGATATTCAAATCGATGAATAAAATTATCTGGTCTTTCACTGAAATCAATATATTTTCATCCTTTTAACATTTCTTATCACTTTTTCCTGATTCTCTCTTCAAACAAAATTTTTATCAGATTATTTATCCACCTTCACATTTATCATTATTATTGCTAAGTAAAATTAATTATCCAGTGCTTCACTTTTATTGACATTAATCAGGTCTTCCTGCGAAATCAACTTTTAAACCACATTTAAAAATAAAATTATCAGGTCTTGCAGCAAAATCAAACTTTAAGCCACATTTATCTGCTTTTTTAAAAAAAATCGATGAATAAATTTATCAGGTCTCGCTGCGAAATCAACCTTTAAGCCACATTTTATCTACTTCTTATGAAAAAACAAAGAATAAAATTATCAGGTCTTGCAGTGAAATAAAACTTTAAGCAACATTTATCAGCTTCTTTTCAAAACAAACAATTTATCAGGACATCTGACTACCATCATACAATTTATCAGGAAGTCTGACTACCATCCTAAGTATTGATCCTGTTACTTTTCTTTTTTCTAGAAGAATCCCGGAATACTTCGTCAGCTTCTGTCCTGCCCTGAGCATTCCCTGCAGGCTGGCGAGAATTGGACCAGTCACAGAGGAGAAGATTGAGAGCAAGAAGCAGTGGGATGAGGCTGCCAAGGTATATTTGCTGAAGAAATTTCTGCACTACTGTCATAGCAGCACCATTAATTACCCATGTCTGAAAAAAATCTGCTTTTTAGAGCTTCATGGAGTGGCGACAGTTCATGGCCTGTATCGATGAGGGTGCAGTCCGCGTCCTGGACATCAAGTCCTACGTGAACAAGCGGTTCCACGTTCGTCGCATGCGCCGTCCCGAGGATCTCAGGATCCAGGACTTCTACGTCGTCGACTTTGACCACGAATTGCTTGACGCAAATATGGCCCAAAGTGAGAACGGGCTTGAGAAGTGGAACTAAGCTGATAGAACTTTACTGCTTTATCATGACTTGAATGTGAAAGGTCAAGGTTAGTCTAAAAAACGGTGGCTCACAACAACTTATTCGATTTTACGTAAACCTTAGTCTCCATTTTCAGCTGAACTTGCCTTGGTGCAATGTAATTGAGGAACAGATATGATTTGATAGTCATTTTCACATGACAAATTGGTGTTTGAAACTGCGTTTCCATTACCATGTCTTAAACTTTTCTATTTTTCCTTGATACAGTCTTACATCCTACCGTTTTCCAACATGTCTTTGTGCTGCTCTGTTTTTACTTCATGGTTTACTGGTTTTTTTATTCCATTTCAATACAAATGAAAGTGCAACATTGTGGAAGTGCATCGGTTTTTGCAATGCCATTTGACTTTCGCCTGTCATTTCCACCTATGCTACCTAAGAGTCTTCCATTTCTGAATAATTTACTTTATTTATCAGGTATTACTTCATTCATTATGTGCTTAGTTCCTACTCTACTAGTGGCCACTACATGATTAATCAGTTTCTTTACAAAGCAGGCGATTAAGTCCGTATTACTCTGTTCGTGAGGTAATGGCCTGTTATTGATTGGTAATGAAGTTGTGGTAGTTGAAATTTATCAGTGTTACATAAATGCCTGCATTAAACATAGTTCCTTGCACACCTGATTTATCAGCTTCTTTCTATTAATCTGTTCATGATGTGCTCACCTGTTATTTATTGGTGATGAAGTTATGGTAGTTTGCTGATAAATATTTGCATTACATATACAGTTCACCATGAAACTTAAAAACAAAGCATTACTTGTGCACCCGCCATAAATTTTTTCAATACTTGTGCACCCACCATAAATTTTTCAATACTTGTGCACCCGCCATAAAATTGTACATTCGCAAAGTACACTACTTAAGCACCCACCATAAAATTTTACATCCCTAATTAATACAATTTTATCAGTATCTTTTAACAGACAAGATAAATTTTCTATGTAAACAACATCAAATGCAACAATTACACTTTTGCTTTATCAGTTAATTTACATCAAATTTATAAGATAAATCATCAGACAGACTTTTATCAGACATTTCTCAAAAATTTTCATGAAAATTATCAGCTAAATTCAAAATTCATTCCAACCTTAAGAGAACAAGGAAAAAATTTTGTCAGGTTTGAAGATATTGGAAACGGATGAATATGACAGTCCGAAAAGTTGTTATGCAAAAATAGCGTTTTTTTATCAGGAAGTCCGGACTTCCTGATAAAAAAATGAGATTTTTATCAGGACGCCCGCACTTCCTGATAAAATTGTGAAATTTTATCAGAAAAAACGCCAAATTTAGCTAGTCGTACAGACTTCCTGATAAATTTTCAAAAATTTTATCAGGAAGTCCGGACTTCCTGATAAATTCAGACAAATTCTGGCAAAGTTTAGGAGTTGTGCACCCACTATAAAAATTTCAGCGGCTTTCATCGGGGTCATTGCAGTTGTGCACCCGCCATAAAAAAATTATCAAAGAACACTATGCCCTTCCAATCGACCTGTGTTGACTTGTGCACCCGCCATAAAATTTGCAATTTTTCCGTTTATCAGGATCTTTTGCAAAAAAAAATTGGTACAAAAAATGCATCAAAAGTGGCAAAAACCAGTTTATCAGGATGTCAGGTAGAATCGCTAAAGGGATATATTCCTCCTATCTTCCACTTTTGTCTTGCTATCAATGCTGAAATCAATATCGATATCAATTCTGATTGAATAAACCATTAAAATTCCAATGGCCTACTGTTTGTGGGTGGTTGACTGGTAATTGTGCCCTTGAAGCAGGGTACAGCGGGATCATAGGAGATATTCTTCACCCAGTTCTGTAGCGCTCTGGCCTTCTCCCTGAGAAACTGAGTCGAACAGTTGTCGCAGCCGAAGCTACCTCCCACTTCAACTGTCTCGTCTCATCCAGGGCTGCAATGTGTTTCCAGCAGCCACGTTCCCCATGGGGTGGATAGCATACGACAGCCTTAGGAGTGTTTTCCACGGGCAGTCCTATTATGCGATGGTGTAGAACGGACCCAGGGGCCCCTGTTTTGAAACGTACCATCCCCTGTAACACTTAGAAGAGTCAGTTTCAACTAACTACAGTGTGTTTTCTTTGAATAGGACCTGTCGTTTGGGTTTATAACTTGGGAGCCACAAGAGTTAAAAAGTTGAAAAATTGAAACACCTGTCAGGAATGAGATTCAGCAGAAGGTCCATAAAGTATTGTACCAGTATGTGTTATCATAAAGTTGTACATTATAGGAACAAAATTATAGGAATCCTATAATCAACGTTGGAATGGAACTGCCTATCCATAGAACCTTGATTGGGCTTAAATCCCACACAATTGGGTTGGGTGTAACGCCCTACCAACCAGAGAAACTTGATTGGGCCTAACGCCCCATACAGTTGGGTCTATCGTCGCACAGCTCTGAGTCGATACACCCAATTCAAGTTTTTTTTGGGATTAACGCCCAACAACAAAGTTATGGGCGAACGCACAGTTGGGTCTAACGACGCGATACGGCTTCAACTGGTAGAAGATTTGATTTGATTTGAACTGGAAGATTTGATTTGAAGCTTCAGATTTGAGAACAATGGAGAACAAACGTCCCACGATTCTTCTCCATACGGGTTTTGCATTTTTGGCTCCGTTGCACCGCCTTATTGCCCCCTTTAGTGCAAACAATATAATATATTAAGATTATAGATAGACCCCATCCGGACATGACATATTTTTAGCAGTTTCGGCCTAATCTCGCGTAGAAACTGACTCTGTGAACCATGAAGGAATGGAACTCGTGGCGATGATGAGCAGCAAGGAACACATGTAGAAAAGCAGCGGCATCACGGCGGTCATGCGATGGGGGGTCGGCACTGTTTGAAGCGGGACAGCGATAGAGCGAAAGAGGACAGAAAAAAGAACGGGAAAGACCGCCACAGAAATGTGAAAAACAAAGAATGACTTTTGATGTCAATCAACACTGCAGTCAGGGACGACTTGGTGGCGTTTGGTCAAAATATGCGCCTCCTACCAGACCAACTGCAGCTGCGCGAGATGTGCAAGCTATTTGAGTACGTACGGCACGCCGAGCGAAGTGTACTGCAGTACATAGGCTACATACGTAGAATCAGCAATAAGCTGGTTACGAAAAATCGAAAATCATATTCGTCAGTGGCCAGCCAATGCATGCTAAAGGCAGTTTTTCCCACAATAGTACAAGCGACAAGCGTTTCTTATCGAAACATTTGGGTGACATTTGGACGCAGCAACGAAAATACGTGCTGAAACTTGCATCGCCTTCCGCCACTGTCTTCTTTTTAACCACTGATTTCGGGTTCGGGTCCTGGACTTTGACAAATTCTGTAAGACAAATCGCCATGACCAGAGAGCAAGCGGATATCCGGACTAGAACGAAAGTGGCGGCTTGCCTTACAAGTGACGAGTTCGATTCGAACCTTCTGTTGTGGCGGTACATGGCTACATGCGTCAGCTTATAAGCGAGGAGCATAGATAGCTCAAGCGCATGTGCAGTATGTTTGACTGTGACGGTAGCATTTTCAATATTTATCTGACTATACATTATGTACAGGTGGGTACGAGAGCAAAACAACAAGGTGAGCGTATGAGAGTCGCAAGAACACAAGAGAGCGAGAGAGTACGAAAGAGTAAACGAAAGAGAAGAGACGAGAGAGCGAAACGCCTTCCTATTTATACCGCGCGCGTACAAAAATACTGCAACTGTTCCTACTCAAAATTACGTATGTGTTACAATTCTACCAATGGGACAACTGTGAAACTGGAATGTGGAATGATATTGTATACGACGTGTACTTTTGTAGTACCTATATCCTTGCGGACCAGGTGATAAAAACAAATAAGTGTAAGACAACATAAAGTAACGAAAATGATTTCGCGTGGACAGAAAAGTTTTACTTCGCATTCGACTGAAAAATTCTTTGTATTGGCAAGAGCATTGGTGGCAAAAATCAACAAGCAAAAAGCCAAAAATGTGCGTTAGTTTGGAGCGAAAGCTGAAGCTAAAGCTACACTTAAGTCTAAACCTAGAAATTAAGAAGCAAGATATGCGTGTACGTACTCACTTTACTCACCTACTACGTACAGTAGTAGCTTGTATAAACCATCATCAGTTCATGTCGGCGGTACGTACAGTACACCGCACACGACGTACCTACTAATACCTGCACACAATGTACCATGTACAGCAAGAGCTCATTCAGTAACCGAAGACAACTAAGTTGCGTAGTACCGTAGTTGTGTACAAAATACAGTAGTTCATTATGGCGTTTATCTATGTACCGTAGCCTAAAGAACGAAAGATAATTGGCAAAACAATCCTAAAAATTTATGTACAACATGCAGCCCAATTTCAAAAAAGTCAAAAGTCTGTACAAAATCTATATTTATTTATGCATGCACTGTTTTCGTTTTCCTATGGTGATTATTTTGAAGCTGTGGTAGCTGAGTTGTGCTTGAAGCAGATGAACTTTCCTTCGCTCCAGTAGTTACGGATGAAAGATCGCTGGGAGTTCGCTTTCCTAGAGCGGTCCCACCCGTGCTTCCTCCTGGCCCCACCATACCATTTTTCTGCTTCATTGAGCTGTGGACTTTGAAACTGTTACTGAGCTTCGGTAGCGTACCATTGATTGGAACAGACTTATACGACAAGTTGTGAGAAGTGCAGTTGTTCAACCTGCAAAACGCATACCTTTTTATTTATTATTTATTTATTTATACGCTATATAGCCCATTTATTTATTTATTTATTTATTTATTTATTTATTTATTTATTTATTTATTTATTTATTTATTTATTTATTTATTTACTTATTTATTTATTTATTTATTTATTTATTTATTTATTTTACGCACCCACGCGGCGAGTTCCTTCCTTTTGTCCAGTTATTTCATATGCCCTTCTTATTTATTTTTACTTTTTATCTTATTCCTTACTTTATTGGCTTCACGCTGCTGTTCAGTTGTTGTTGAGTTGCGTTTTCCTAAACAGAAACAAACAACGACTTTGTACTCTTCGTTTCCTGTCAATCGGATTACAATGGGGCCATGCCATACGTCACATCGCTCAAACGACGCATGCAACTTTTCGCAAGCTTTGTAACACGTGCAAGACATACGATCTCATAAACTTAAACTTACTCAGGTCTTATCTGTCGGTCATCCTTTGAAGACAAAGTATGCAGGTCCCAATTTTTGCAATATTAATGATTAATGAATGTAAAGGTGCATTTGGGCAGTGAGCATACCTACTGTACCTACTGTACCAACAGTACGTGCCGATATGCGTGCGGAAAAAAGATGGGCTGTGGTGCGCACAGCAAGAAATTGGATGATAACAATACATAGAATGTTAAAGCTTACTTGGTGCGATAAACTGCTGCTCAGTTGCCTGACAGTTTTCTTCTCTTCCTTCTTACGGGCCAACCACGCCTGAAAGGCTGCTTCCGCCTCCTCTCTCTTTCGTTGCATTTCGGCAGGATCATCGCTTTTCTTGTCCATCGCCTGAAAGAAAATCGTCACGTTTTGTTCCAAAGCGACCTACATACTGTACATACCCGCCCAAATTACCTCGCACTATCCTTGTACTGTACCTACCTACGATAATACAGATGATTACGCTGTAGGGTACTGTGGGCTAAACCCACGGGGCTAAACCCGGAAACCTGTCTCATCTCAACCATACATACGACCGATTGAGACAAGTATTCTACCAATCGATTCCTTGAACTCTCCTCTTTCAAATGAGATACCATGTTCATCATTCGTTGAAGCGGCAAGTTCACATGAGCTTAGGTGTTCGGGTTTACCCCTCGCAGTACCCTACTTTTCGACCCACCTGACTCCTCGAATGGCTTCGCGCCCGCCTCTTCTCGTCTCGCTTTCGGGCGAGCCAGGACTGGAACGCGGCCTCTGCTTCCCGCCGTTTCTCCTCGCGCCGTCTAGCTTCCTCCTCCTCCTCCGCCCTCCTTTTCGCGGCTTCCGCCGGCGTTTCCCGCTTTATTCCCGCCCATCTTTTCCTGCCTCCGCTGGCTTGCAAATCGTTCTGCATCTTCCTCACCGGACTTTGGCTCTGCGTCCGGAAGTTTAGCCGCTGTCCTCCTTCCCGTGGCGGTCGTTGCTTTACCGATTGAGCTACGGGCGCGGCCGGGGCTGGAGGTCTAGGGCGCGCCTTTGTACTGCGTCCTTCCCGAGGTTTGCTGGGCTTCTTGGCTGCTGCAGTCACTTGAGGTGGAGGAGGAGGTGGAGGGACAGGTGCCTCGTTTTTCACTGGTTCTGGTTGCGGTTCTGGTTCTGGATCTTGGACCAGTTCCGGTTCCGGTTCCGGTTCAATATGAGCTGCTTCGATCTGTGCAGCATTACTTTCTGGAAAGTCAATAAACGGATTTCGAGAAAAATATCAAAATTAGAAGTACCTAGCAGCATGTAAGGTACGTACATGTAA
>JASAMW010007041.1:0-41951 GCA_030247985.1 Epsilonema sp. ZAB3_2
CAATTAGCAGTACGTAGAGGCTGGTGTGCTGCTCTTTTGGAAGTAGAGAAAAATGCTGTCTGAGCGGCAGATATCTAATGATTACCTCAGCCGTTTGTCCTGAGGGCCAAAACAGGAGGTGGAGCCCTTACAACGTAGCTTTAGTATGTAAGGGCTGATAAATGGGAGAAGAAGAGGATGCGTGCGGTATGGAATGGAGAGTTGAGTTTCTGAAGTTGTATTTTCGGATCGGGAAATTTTCGGACACATGTCTGACCTCAATGTGCATGCACGCACAGCGACATTTACTGTATTACATATGAATGCACTGTAGATCTACGTATGTAGGCAAGACGGTAAAATTCGGACGTTAAAATTTTCGGACAGAATTTTTTATCCGAAAATTTCCACCGTTCCAAAAATTTCATCGGTTTACAGTAATAGATCGGGCCCGTGGGTCAAGTAGGGTTGCAGCATGCAGCAGTGAAAAACCTTTGGGTCCCCCAGGCAGATGCGGATGGGTAAAGCAGGTTTGTAAGCAGAGAAAAACGGTGGACAAAATCGGAAGTACGGTATCAGGGGACACAGCACCATATTGGTCACATATTCACAGTTTCGTTGACATGAACACTTCACGCTAGCAATCTAAACATGAGCCTGTGACCCCGCACTGGCAACCTGAAGGGTGTTGTTGCTCCTCCTTGTGCGGGCGTTTTTTCAGTTTTCGTTTTTCTGACTCTAAGATTTTTAGCAATACGTACTGCACATGGAAATATACTGTACATACAAAAAATTCGTACGGTAAAATTTTCGGACAGAATTTTTTTGCTTCAATTTTCCGAAAATTTCCTTCTTCCGAAAATTTCCCCGTTTACAGTAATAGATCGGGCCCGTGGGTCCAGAAATGAATCTATTGTACAGCTATCAGTACTGTATCTGCTGCAGAACTTCTTTTTAAAATTACCTGCTTTTTCTCTCCTGCCATTTGAGATGTTCTTCTTCACAGCATTCCAGGCATTGTTTTATTTGTTGAAAATTTGTTCGGTGTACCTATGCAGTTTTTCATGCTAAATCGATTCTATGCTATGCACCCATCTGTCTCGTAGCGATTTTGTCTCCTCGCAGAGAAAACACGCTTGCAAAGGGCGTTTCGCAACAAATTGCGCGAAAACACTGCGAAACACGCTTTGTAAGTGGGTTTTCTCTGCGAGGAATCAAAATCGCAACGAGACAGGTGGATGGGATCGATTCAGCATAAAACTGCATAGGTTCATGGAAAGAACGTTTGAAAAATCGATCCTGGCCTTTACTATGGGAAATCTTTGCCACTTCTGCCCTTTAAAACCCACGGCCATCACGGCGATAAATAGGCCTAGTTCCGTGTCCGGCGCCCATCTGGCAGAAATTGCCATCATGCATGGCCAGGCCCCGCAACCGCCATCCTACCACCACGCGGACAACAAACAGAAGCCAAGGTGACACGTTTGCGGCCACAGGTGTGAGGCAGGTGGCCACCAAAAGCAGGCAGTTTCCCGCGAAAAATACAGGTCTCGGCCCGTACTTGTCCAGTAGCCAACCGACGGGCACGACGAACACAATTGCGCCCCACATGAAACCGGCCAAAATGTTGGCCTGCATCTCTTTCGCCCAAACGAAGGAGCCCTTGTACTGTTCCTTGGTGTCGTTGGTGATGGAAGAGTGTAAAGGGGGGATCTGGCAAGGGGAATTGTATGGGGAGGCAAAGTTTCATTGCGTTGCGTACATCTCTCTTTCAATCTAACCCCATCTTTATTTCCGCGTAGATTTTGGCTCTTGTAGGAAACAAGGCAGGGAACAAGAAAAAAGGTAGGAATCTGATGAGCAAAAAATGTTGCAAAGAACGACCTAAGTACAATTAGTGCGGTACCCACCCATCATTCTTCGTGCTTCTTAGCGCAACTGGTCCAAAAACGTCCTGTCCGGCCTTGTCATACTAATTTCTTGCCAGAGCCCTCTTTAACAGGCGCTCGGCGCAGTAGGCTTCGTCTGCATTCAAGGCTACGGTGGTTGGATGGGGGACGGAGGAAGCGTTGCTTAAAGGCAAGGCCTACCCCAACATCGACTTAAGAATTTCGAATTCAAATTCATCCTATCAAAATCTATATTTTTATTCGAGTCTTTTGCAAAAAACCGCTTTTCGAAATTCCTATCCGTTCTCGAGTTATTCGATGATAAAGGTTGCAACTTTTCAGTACTGAAGGCGACGTCGGGAACCGTTACGGTAGGTCAGTTTTGAAAAGGGTTAGTTGGAAATACAGCGCCTTTGTTCCTGTTTTTGCTTTTGGAACTTCTACTCTATCTCTAGGGAGCCTGAATAAATGTAATGTACTGTAGGTACGTACGGTACAAATCAAACAGCAACCATAATCAGCATTTTCGGAATAAAATCAGCCAAACAATTGCCAAAACGCTCAACCATGATGTCACTGGTTTTGCAATGGCATTGCGATTTTCTTGCGGCTTGGCTGTTGCTAAAAAAATGGAGACAAACAAAACTTGCACTTATGTTTTGTTTTCTTAGTTTTTGCTTCCTTTATACGTACATACGTGGTTCATAATCCTTGGGTCTGATAAAAATTTCAATGGTCATCAGCTTCTTTCCACGCCATTTCTTCAAAAGATGTGGCTCTGCGTTAAAAAAGTACGCGCCCGAGTTTCGTAGTGGATCTAAAAAAAAAGAAAATCTTTGAAAAAAATTTACAGTACTCCTATACACGTGTAAGTTCCTTACACGTGTAAGTGTTACGTACAGTACAGTTAATGCCTTTTCTATTTAGGAAGTCATGTTGCTGAAGCCGTAACCGTTGGTTGTGGAGACTGGAAAGAAAGCGTGACACCCACACCACATCATAAATAAATGGTATAAAACAGTAAAGTACCAGATGGATCGCAGTGGTACATCCACCAGCCGTTGTATCCGTATTTAGTTGCGCATTTTCGTAAGCCGACTATCGGCCCATCCAGCGTACCGAATGAGTCTCCGTTATAAGTGAAGAAAGGGTCTTGTCGGGCATATGCTAAAGGTGTACAACATACCAGCACCAGCATGAGCATGAGTATGAGCTCGTGATAGTGCATGGGATGAGGAATAGTTTATATCGATATAACAGGAATGAAAGATGCAATTTTTTGTTGTTACCGAAGGGAACTTCCCAGTCCAGTTTATATGCAGAACTTTCTGGAAACAGTCGGAATCGCGGAAACACGATTCGCAGTGGCTCGTCAGGCTCCGTCATTTCTTCCGTTCGAAATTTGTGCATGATTTGGTAATCCTTTTCGTTTGTCATTCGATAAACAATCTCGTTACCTGCAATGAACTCGCCACCATTATGCATACCTTGTATTTAAGCTGGTAAATGTCGGTCTGTTTGGCAAGGGTAAGACGTACCAAGCCAAAATTCTTTCGTTGGATCTCCAAACCCTTCCTTGTATTCTTTCCAAGTTTTGTTGAAGCTTAGAGGAAACGGATAGACGCGGCGTTGATACAGCTGAAAAGACTACTGGATAATGTCCCCTGTCCTGTCATTCATAGCACTAGTACAAGCTACACTAAAAAAATCGTCCAATGTTTCTTCAAGGGCTAGTAGTGTCTTGTCTGTCACCGTCCATCCACCATCCAGGGACTCCTGATCGCACATGGTGTCCATACTCAACTCACCAATTGATACCGCTTTGACACCAGATTTCGAATCATCTTGAATGTGATCGGAACAATCTTTTATGGTAGCTGCAACAAAATAAGGGTAGATCAGATCGCAATGGCGATGGACCGTCATGACTTGAGGTAGATAATATACCGTCAAGACGACACAAAACAAAAATCTGCACTGTCTGGCTGAATAAACAGAAAAGCAGTTGTCTTTATTTCTTTTACCTGCCAGAATGGAGGAAAGTACTTGGCATAGCAAAACAAACGAAGCCAGCTGAAGGAAAATTGGCATATTAGCACAATTCCACAAAATGGAAGCAGGTCAATGCAATGGGCCTTTCCTATGTACGAAATGAGCTATAGGTACGTATGGGATAGAGAGGCATCCTACGTACAATAGAGAAGTTTCGACCGTGATCAAGTGATATGACGTACGTACTGTACAGTGTACAGTGCACAAATGTACTACATTTTGGGACAGTTGCATCTTCTATGGCACTATGAGACAGTACTCCATTGTCTCATGCAGAGATAATGACTAGTATATAGCCTACGACTTACGTATTTATTTTTAATGACTATATGTGTGCGTTCGTACAGTACATACGTACAGATCATTGTTTGGATAAATTTTGTGCAATTACGGCATGTAAGTACCTAGAATAGCATGTTTAGCGTTTCGCATTCGTACTACGTGTCTATGCACATATAGGTGCGTCGTGGGTGTACATACGTATTGTACGTATCTATGTACATAACATAGATGCGTACATGTAATAGGTTGACGACACAAACGCGTAACACTGCTGCATACTTACAGTACTCATTCATTTCCGGAAAATAATCAAAGCTGTACGCCTGTACCTAATTTGTTAGCTGGTACTTTGGCAGTTGTGCGTGCTGCGGCTTCACTGTACATACTGTGCCATACGATAAAGTTAGGTTAGGTTACATTTGCATTTGCTCATTCGAGCAAGTGTGGGCGCAACTAAAGCTTGCACGTACGTACGTATGCACAGTATGTCTGGTATCGTTAATAGTTGGCCCCCTGACTGAAGTGCGAAAGTTTCAGAATTCCGGAAGCACCAAACCTCACAAAAGTAACTACCTATGTACTGTAGTGTACTGTACTCTAGCTCTGTCAGTGTACGACCAAAGTTCCATCTAATATTTCCATGCACCACGCAAAAACACACCTGCCACCATTGACCATTACTACTTTGAGCTTTACTGAACGTTGCCTATCATCGCGATGTATCGTCAGTTACGCATGCTTTTTGTGCTCATTATTCTTGCTGATTGCATTCAAGGTATTGCAACGTATCAGAATTAAGCAGAAGTTACATAGGAATTCTCTATTACGTACGCAAAGCAAAGTACAGTAGGTATGTAGAACGTGCCATTTTTTAGCGTCCCATGCCACCACCTGGAATGGCGCCATTCAATTGAGTGCAGAGATGCAGTTGAGTTGGTCGACAATTGACCAGGATGAGAGCATTTTGTTCCGCGTTCTTGGAAACGCAAGCGGCTGGATAGGCCTGGGATTTTCGCATTATCCTCATATGACAAATGCCGACATTGTCATTTTGTGGATAGATGCGAAGGGAATTCCTCACATTAGCGTAATAAAATCAGGCTATTTGTTTGTTTATTTATTTATTTATTTATTTATTATTTATTTAGCCTATTTATTTATTTATTTATTTACTTAAGCCTTTATTTATTTACCTACATTCATTTATTTATGAATGTACAGGGTGTCCCATTTGGATATGAAATGTCGTTTGGGGTTATAACTTGGGATCAACTAGAGTTAAGACGCTGAAATTTTTCCTGCAGATACCCAAGAATATGTATAACCTTGTGTAAAAATTTCGTCCCAAAACTCCAATCTGAACGTAAGATATTGGTAGCTCAAGATTCGACCACGAAAATCACAAAGCTATTGAATCGCAAGTCTGGTGTTCAGGCAAATTTTTGTGGCATCTTCAATATAATGTCATTCAATGTGTGGGAACACCACGAATATTATTTTACAGTTCTGGGGAAATCTTCAACTTACAAAAACATGGTAGCTTGTTCGGGAGAAAGAAAATCCGCCAGGAAAAGTTGGGGAGTCAGATAGGGCGAGCAGTACTGGCTACTTGCCAGGCTACTGCTGGTTTGGTTTTGTCTGAGTTGAGTGTTGATGAAGTGAACCGATATGTGCATGCAGCAAGTCAGGAAAGAAAAATGTCCTCTGGGATTTCCCGTTGCCCTGTCAAACAGATCCCACGTATTGACCAGCGCAATGATGAGAATGTCACAAAAAAATTCGTCTGAGCACAAGACTTGCGATTCAAAAACTTTTGATTTTCGTGGTCGAAATTTGAGCTACCAATATCTTATGTTCAGATTGGAGTTTTGGGACGAGATTTTTACACAAGGTTATACATATTCTTGGGTATCTGCAGGAAAAATTTCAGGGCGTTTTAGCTCTAGTGGTTCCCAAGTTATAACCCCAAACGACATTTCATATCCAAATGGGACACCCTGTAGGATCTTATCTTTTATTTTATCTTTATTTTATTTTATTTTATTTAGGCCTACTTTCTTTGTCGCCTCTCTGTGGCCTAACTCTATGTTTTCCTTCGCCTTTTTTGTAGGACAGACACGGTCCATCGACGGAAAACGGTTATCCTAATGTTGATGTTCACTCTGACTATGAGCTCTTTACTGGAAGCAGAAGCGGGAATAATTTAACTTTCGAATTTCGAAGGAAATTGAATACCAACGATATCGAAGATGTGCCGATAACGGTACGTATTGTTCGTACCTACGGAATCAATCACAACCACAAGCAGTTATAATGCCTTCAGTTTATGTATGTAGTAGTTGTAAATATACAGTATTTTGTTGCAGTATGACACCAGCCTGAGAATTTTATTCGCCCACAGTGACCAGATGCCAACGAGTGAATCTGGTGTGCAACAGCACGCGGCTGAAGCAAGAGGAGTGAAATCTCTCTACCTCACTGCTCTCTATCCTGATCCACCATCCCTTCATAGGGAAACTCACACCCTGGAGATCTTGGCGAACAGGATGGCAGTACAGTCGGACACTGTGAATCTCTTCTGGTGCAATGTGGTCAAAGTGGATGCTCACTTGACAGCATCGAAGCACCATTTGATTGGAGTAAGCATAAAGCAAGCTTCTGGTCTTTTTGGAACGAAATTGGTACCATTTTTTGGGTGGATTGCCGCTTTGGGATTCCGCCTCCGGAAGTTTTCTCCTGAACTTGACCGAAAGTTGATTCAAACGTATTGCATTCTGTACGTACATAGTATGTACGTATGTACGTACGCGTCATAAGCACGACCCTTGGTGTTTGTTTGTTTCTTTAGTTTGAACCGGTGATTCAGACCGGAAATGATGCTCTCGTCCATCACATGATACTTTACACCTGCAGCAACGCAAACAGTGACGAGATGGACCCGTTCATAGGTGAACGGCCTTGTAACGGCATAAAGGATACCGTCAACCCAATGACCGTTTGTCAAGTGGATGTGCTGGCCTGGTGTTTCGGCTCCAACGTAAGATTAGAAATTATGTACGTATTGTAGAAGGGTGGCTTGCAGATTATAACGTTAGTGATTAGCGTCTAGACTGAAAAGCCCTGTGGTGACATTCTGTACCTATACGTTCAGGTGAACATTTTTATGCAGACGTTTTATTATCCCAAGAACGTCGGCTACCCAGTTTTTGGCCCCACCGGTCCAAAATATCTCCTGCTAGTGACGCATTACCTCAACAAGGAGCTAACGCCAGGTACCTACGTTATGAGTCTTGTGCCTATACTTATTAAACGGCATGGCACGTGGGGTGGGACACGATCAATTTTGTAATTTGACAATATGGTACTGTACTGTACTGTACATGCATGTGCCGTGTACAGGATGTCTCAAAATAAACCAGCCACTTTTCCGTGCATGTATCTCTGGAGTCACACCTTAGATTTTCATGCGGTTTTTTTCATTTTGTAGCCAAGGCTTCAACTAAGATGTGTACAAAATTTTAGCTTAATAGGCCCAGTGGAAGCTGCTCAAACACCTTCTTTCTCCGGCGGTCAAAAACGAGCATTTTTCGAACTAGTACATAGTGGCGATTTAGGGGTCTTCTGTGCATGATCCTAAATAAAATTAGTCTTGCAATAAAAAAGATGTCCCAAAATGCTAGGAAATATGTATATCATGCATTATTTCCAGTGCCAGCATAGCAAACGCATGGAACAGGGTATCTTGAAAAATTAAGACCGAATTTTTCTACATACTAAAGAAAAACATTGATTTTGAGTTTCGAGATTCAAACCGTCGCAATTTCCTAAGTATGCGGGCCAAATAGTTGAAATTTTGTACACATCTTAGTTGAAGCCTTGGCTACAGAATAAAAAAACCGCATGAAAATCTAAAGTGTCGTTCCAGAGTTACATGCACGGAAAGGTGGCTGGTTTATTTTGGGACACTCTGTACAGTACTCTGAGTCACCCGTATGCATGGCGATTCTTGTATGTATGCTTTTGCAACTGTGTCATTGTTTTCTGTTTTCTGAACAAGAAACAGAGGGCATTACGCAATAGTATTGCAAATCAACGTGGTAGTACATACATCGGATGTACGGGACAAAATCGATATTTCGTTCGATTCAGGGACAAACTGGATGTTTGATTTTGCTTTTGAAGAAATCATACAATACGTATGTACGTACATAGCAAAAACAAACAAAACAATATTTCATTGCAAATATTTTATTGCATTACTATTCTAATTTTTTGATTTTCGCTGCTTTGATTGACTGTTCACTTTTCTTCTGTTTCTTTTCCCCACCGCTCAAATCATTAATGAAGTACGCCACGTCCATTGTGACATTCCAATGGTCCTCCAGAACAAAGAAACTCTTCGGCCTCAGCAGCTTGCTGCTGTTTTCTCTTCAACTGGGCCTTCTGTAAAGAGGAATTCGGAGCGAATATTTTGTATGAACAGGGAAGTTTCATTTTCTTTCATTCGTTTCTTTCACCTTTACCCATCGGAAAATGTCCTCTGTCATTCTAACCCCCTGTTCAGGTTAACAGCCGATCTTGCCTCAAAGTATGAAACAAGTACTGTAGGTGCTCATTTGTGAAAAAACGAGATACGTAGTGAAACTTCCCCTTCATACAAAGTGTCCTGCAGATCCCCCTTTAAGGCGGCACTTGATTGTTCTTTCCCGCCACTGCGTCGGAAGCGAAAATGGCGCAGTTGGGAGAGATCCACGGAATTTGCCGGAGGACGAGGAATGACGGCTTCCTCCTTCTGGATAGTATTCAGGCCGGTTTCATGGTGACATGACGGGCGTTCTTTTGGAAGTTAGAAAAGCTACTGTGGGGGGGGGGGGGGAGGGGGAGGGGGGGGAGGCGTACGGTAGGTACACATCCCTCAAGCTCTCACAGAAGTCCCACACCCCGAGTCGGTATGGGTGGACAGCTCGAGGAAACACCAAAGGGTCTCTATGCGCCGCGTACGAAGTACGTCGCGCTCGCGCGAAGACAGTGTTGCGAACGAATTCCCTTTCGATAGGTGGAGGTGGATGCGTGCCAAGTCTCCTCCTCTCCTTTTCGAAGCTCTATGTATGCGCGCGTGCCGTACTTTGTACGCGGCGCATAGACATCCTTCGGTTTTTATCAAGCTGTCCACCCCGAACTCGGGGTGTACACCTGATGAAAGCAGACGCAGCCAGGCACGTCTGGACCCAATATTGTATGGCATGTTTGGACCTCAGGCTGTGACTACTGAAGAAGTCCAAAGTCTGAAGATGTTTAGAAAATCAGTCGGCCAAGGTTTCAGCCACAAATTTCAGCTCCGTCTCATTGTTTCTGGGTGAAAGAAAGCATGGGTACATAAAAGTGCGCCTCTCCAAGATGTTGGGCGCAATAAGAAAGCGGGCGGGAGAAAATTCGCTTCACAAAATGGCGAAAAAGATGAACATCCAACAACTCTCTTCCAAAAGAACGCACTGTAACTCTGCAGTTGCAGTTGGGATCAAGTTCATCAGCAAATTGCTGTTGAGCTTCTCTTTGCCCATGCAAAGATTTTTTGCATTCAGCAACAGAGATAACGCAGAAGCAAGCAGGAACTTTCGATTAGGCGCAGCCATTTTTGGCCGCAAACTAATCTCGAGTGAGTAAGGATGAGTCGTTAGCATTTATATACTTACACACGGTCAGCTTTCTATGACAGAAAAATCTGAGTCTTTCTGGACTTGTTTTGGTGGCATTTATGTTCGAATTCGAATACAACTTTTTGATAGTATTGTTTCCTTTCATCTAAAACATGCTATTACAAACAAACATTATAGTAAACATGCCATTACAGTCAAATACTCACGCAGACATTACTAATTTACTAGCAAAATTGAAGCGACATAAAACAAAGAAAATGTAGTTTGCTATCGTACGTTGCTATCGTAAATAAAATAGCCCCTCCCACAATAAATGAGTAATATTCAGGGGCTCACCTGTTGTGACGCGTAAGCTGCGAAATTAGCAGAAAGGTTTTGCAGTGCGGATACGTCAACAACTGTAACTGTAAAGTATAGGTACGTCTAACTACATGTTAGGTCGAGAAAGAAAAAATTTGAGAATTGAATAGTTGAATTGAATGTACCTACCTGACACATAATGAAGTTGAAATTAATTGGGGTGGGAGACGGCGACGTGAATAATGACTATAGCCATGTTGAATTTTACCACAACGTCTTCAGCTTGGCAGATCTGCTTGTTGTTTTTCAACTTGAAATAAGTGTCATTGTCTGAAAATGGCATTGTCTGAAACAAAAAGACATGGTGAAAATGTTAACAATTCCCTTGACAATTCTAAAGGGTCAAATTGTTTACACAAACGTCTTCGAAAATAAAACAATCACCTTCATCTGCTGTTATTTTGTCGGCAAAACAGTTCCTGCCACATGGCAAAACAGTTCCTGCCACATGTTCTCTAGCGGAGAAAGGTCATGGAAAAATTTCGATAGACTATCGTATTATTAGATAACGAAGGCGATGAACAAGTGAACATAGCAATAGGATGTACATACTTCTACATAAACATAGTTGTAACTGTAACATACACAAAACGCCCGATATTGCTAACGAACGTCTCGTACGGTAAATATCATACAGACAGATGCAGCAAAGCAACATTGTACGTTTACAGTACCATTCGCACGTAGGAGCCTTCCTTTAGCTAGGGGCCTCAGTCAACGTAAATGGCAAGTAAACTCACGACATGTAGTCATACATTACTGGTACTTTGCTGGTACTAAGAGACATACTGTAAATAGCGGTGAACTATTCACCCTGAAGCCTGAATTGCTATTGCTACTATACGTACCGTGTGATCGTGTGAGAAAAAATTATCGCGCGTCCAACAAGTCGAAACAACAAGAGCAGATAACTCATGTTATTTTGTACCAAAATAATACTACATATTTGCTCTACCATATTTATCGTGTAAACGCAAGCATTACACCTTTTATTGTCTTTTGCATGATCGGGTACCAATTCCCACACCAAATTTCACATCTCATACCAAATACCAAATTTCACATTCACATTCCACATTCAAATTTCAAATTTCCCATCAATACAACCACAACACGGTAAAATTTTTCATCCAAATTATAAAAACGTCCAAACTGTATGAATAAACAGGTCCCACGCTCAGTAACTAGGAGTATTCCTGTTCGCTGGTTGATCGCTGGTTGATCGCGATCAGCCAGCGATCAACCAGTGATCAACCAGCGATCAACCAGCGATCAACCAGCGATCAGCCAGCGATCCACCAGCGATCAAAACGCATTACGAAATAAAAGCGGAAAACATGGACACTAAATATCGCAACACACTACGCGTCCATAAATAGCGTAAAACATAAGTGATTTGTAAAACTTAGTCATACTGATTTCCTACCATCGAGTAGGAACGAAGTTCCTCTTTTCTTGTTCTATGATCAAGTTCCCATGGAATAGCGCATTAGAACTGATCGTTTTAGGGTGGTTTTTACCACTTTAGTTCTCCAAGTTTTTTTACGTAGATTAGAAACAACATAAATTTAGAAGTCCGTGTTTGCCGCGAAAAAGTTTGATCGCTGGTTGATCGCTGGCTGATCGCTGGTTGATCGCTGGCTGATCGCTGGTTGATCGCTGGCTGATCGCGATCAACCAGCGATCAACCAGCGATCAACCAGCGAACAGAAGTGTCCGGGGAATGTATCGATGAGCGAATATCATATGGCTCTGAAGAATATCGTTCCGGTGTAATTCCTACTGAATATACTGTATGTACAAAAGTACTTAGCCCATACAAAACACACATCATCGAAAGCCAACATCCCGACACAAGCACCAAACACGAATCCATTAACAAACAATGAACAAACCAGTAACCAACAGTACATATACCAGTGTACGTAAAACTCCTTCCGATTGTTCTTCAAACTTGTGCCGGCGCCCATTGCGAAGGGCTGTACGGTTCTACAACAGAGCAAAACACGTACACGTACGTACTATATACACACCTCCAAGTCTGCACAGTAAGCATCAGTACTCCAATATTTTCCTAGATACAGACAGCCTAGTCTCTTTGTCCCTGTCTATGTACGGTGCCATGCCAGCCTCCGACGCCCAGCGTCCATGGACGCGAGCCTGGTCCTTGTCGACGCCTTTCCTTAGCGCTTCCGACAGCGCGCCCGCCCTCAGAGAATGCCAGGTGTAATTGCTTTCTATGCCTTGTGCGTACAGTAAGTGCTTGAGGTCATCTGTTGCTTGCTTTGCCGTGATTCGTTTGCACGTAAGGGAGCTCTTGCGACTCTGCTTATTGTATTGAATGCCTCTGAACAAGGCTCCCTTCTCACCTAGCTTCAACTTTCCCGCGCTTACGTATTCCTGCAGTACTGTTGCGGGGCAGTTGCTGCCGTGCGTAGCCTGTATGAATGCAATCTGGCCGTCTCTGTCCCTATCCGTCTTTGCGCCTCGAATGAAAAACTCCACTCGGTCGGCCTTAGCCTTTACATCCGCTAAATCCAGACCCACACAATCACTAATCCGCAAACACCCTGCGAAGCTTAAAATCACCATGGCGGCCAACCGCCTGTTCGGCAAAGATGGATGCTTGCGTAAGCGTTGAATCAGTTTGAACACCTGCGCAGTAGTGAAAGCTGGAGCATGTTGGACTGGCGCGCTTTGCCTACGCGCATGCGCTTTTACCAAGCTAACCAATTTGGATTGAGCAGGATTTGGTGACACACCGCGCAAAGAAAAGAACAAGTTTAGAGCGGCCGCTGCTTGCGCCACACTTTTGCGGCTTTGAATCTGCGCCAGAAAATTTGCGACGTGCACATCGGTGCCGGTGATTGCTGCGCCTCTTGCTTGCATCCATTCATGCCAAGCCCTAATCCACGGTAAATACGCCTTCCACGTGTTCGCTGCCAATCCGTTACAGAGACACTTCCGTAACTCCTTCGATAGCCGCCCTAATCCACAGGCCTTCAGAACCTGACCGCCTTCGCGCAGCGCCGCCCTGTCTTTTTCTGACACCGTATCCTCTAAACAAAGATGCACCTCCTCAAACATACCGTGTCCCCAATTATGTTACCTGCATCTCGTGTGCATTGCTTGATCAAGCTGCCGCAGAGGCTTGAGGCGCCCTTGCGCCACCCAAGGCTCGCAGAGAGCCGAACCATGGCCGCTGAGGCCAAAGACCGCAGAGGTCTGCAGCGCCCTTGCGCTGATGCCCGCAGAGGGCAGAAAACCAAGCCAAGAAACCGTGAGTCCTGCTGTAGGACAAACGCTGAAAACGCAAGGGGTGGGCGGGCGGGACCACACAATGACAACAAAAACCTGAGAGATGATAGGTATGTACATACATACAGCGTGTGCATACACACGCACCCCTGTCCCACTGTCCGCTGACCCTGCACAAATCTGTCCGCCTCCTTTGCTCATTGGCTGACAGATTTGCCTGCCACCGCAGGTACGTACGTACTGTACGTAGGTACGACCAATATATTACAGTACGTACGTACGTACATAGGTACTATCTACTATACCCCCGCCAAACTCCTGTACACTCAAAATATGTACACAAATATAACTAATTATTTTGTACCAAAATAATACTACATATTTGCTCTACCATATTTATCGTGTACACCTTTTATTGTCTTTTGCATGAGAGAAAATAAAGAAGCAAATGAGACGTTTACAAAAAAGAGAACTGCGCGACTAACAGTTCGCCGTCGAATTTGCTGGAAAATATGGATGACGCTTGTGTACCTGCTTTTTGATAGTATTGTTTCCTTTCATCTAAAACATGCTATTACAAACAAACATTATAGTAAACATGCCATTACAGTCAAATACTCACGCAGACATTACTAATTTACTAGCAAAATTGAAGCGACATAAAACAAAGAAAATGTAGTTTGCTATCGTACGTTGCTATCGTAAATAAAATAGCCCCTCCCACAATAAATGAGTAATATTCAGGGGCTCACCTGTTGTGACGCGTAAGCTGCGAAATTAGCAGAAAGGTTTTGCAGTGCGGATACGTCAACAACTGTAACTGTAAAGTATAGGTACGTCTAACTACATGTTAGGTCGAGAAAGAAAAAATTTGAGAATTGAATAGTTGAATTGAATGTACCTACCTACACATAATGAAGTTGAAATTAATTGGGGTGGGAGACGGCGACGTGAATAATGACTATAGCCATGTTGAATTTTACCACAACGTCTTCAGCTTGGCAGATCTGCTTGTTGTTTTTCAACTTGAAATAAGTGTCATTGTCTGAAAATGGCATTGTCTGAAACAAAAAGACATGGTGAAAATGTTAACAATTCCCTTGACAATTCTAAAGGGTCAAATTGTTTACACAAACGTCTTCGAAAATAAAACAATCACCTTCATCTGCTGTTATTTTGTCGGCAAAACAGTTCCTGCCACATGGCAAAACAGTTCCTGCCACATGTTCTCTAGCGGAGAAAGGTCATGGAAAAATTTCGATAGACTATCGTATTATTAGATAACGAAGGCGATGAACAAGTGAACATAGCAATAGGATGTACATACTTCTACATAAACATAGTTGTAACTGTAACATACACAAAACGCCCGATATTGCTAACGAACGTCTCGTACGGTAAATATCATACAGACAGATGCAGCAAAGCAACATTGTACGTTTACAGTACCATTCGCACGTAGGAGCCTTCCTTTAGCTAGGGGCCTCAGTCAACGTAAATGGCAAGTAAACTCACGACATGTAGTCATACATTACTGGTACTTTGCTGGTACTAAGAGACATACTGTAAATAGCGGTGAACTATTCACCCTGAAGCCTGAATTGCTATTGCTACTATACGTACCGTGTGATCGTGTGAGAAAAAATTATCGCGCGTCCAACAAGTCGAAACAACAAGAGCAGATAACTCATGTGATGTTGCTGTCGCACTTTGTGGTTTTATTTTCCTTCCAGATGTGACAGATAGCTCCGGTATCCGCCTCTACCTCAGCCACGGCTCTGAGCTGCGGTCGAATGAGGCAGCCATGACACTGCTGGGTAGTCCAGTGTCAGACTTGACGGTGGTTCCACCCGGTCAGGACTCCTTTACTTGGTACAGCACCTGTGCAGCTCGATGCACCCAGAGTTTCCCAGAGGAAGGAGTCACCATCTTCTCCGTCTTTCTCCACACTCACTTGCTCGGTATGTATGTACTGAGTATGTGCGCGTATCACTGTATGTGAATAGTCGACATTGCTAGGATACAGAAGTTGTGTGCACATGTTACGTGAATACGTACCGTATAGTACGTAGGTACTACGTACGTAGGTACTACATACTGTACGTATAAGTAGTAAAATAACAAGGAATCCTGCGGTGTTGTTGATACAGGAATTAGAGGCAAAATTCGCCTGTTGCGCAGTGGCGGAGAGGAGATGGCCCCGTTGTTCCAGGATGACCACTACGACATCAACTACCAGCAGATTCTTGTTCTTCCGAAACCTGTTCAGATATTCCGAGTACGTACGTACATTAAGCTTGAATTGGCACGTTCAACTAGCATAGAAAATGTCAGAATTGCTTTTTCAGGGTGATGCGTTCATTGTAGAATGCACAACGCGCTCCTTGAACGCCAAGAACCCGACCTTGGTAAAGCAATATGCATGCAGGGATGATAACGTACGGTCACTTGGTTGCGAGAACTTTGGTTGCGGATGTCTCATTTCCTGCCAAATACTTTTTATATTTTTTATAGGGTGGCTTTCAACCTACAGATGAGATGTGCGTGGCAATCATACAGTACTATCCGCGTTATGAAGGGGCATTGCTCAGCTGCGTCAGTGTCCCAAGCATCAAGCCTTTCTTCACTCACCTTGGAGCTGAAGCCATCGCGCATGACGGCTGGATATCAACAGTTTTGGACCAGAGCGGACAGTGGAAAGACTTCAGGGAGTGGCTCAATAGCACTGCTGGTACATATTAGTTCATCTCCTTATCCTTCCTTACTATAAGATGGGAAACATTGGGATAAGGTAGGTGGAGTGAGCCTGTGTTTCCATGCCCTTCGGCTTTCTGCAGGTGGACGGAAAGACTGGGAGGCATCCGACAAGCAGAATCGATCTCGAACATTGGCGCAAATGTACCAGTCTGCCATCGCAGATGAAGGGGCTGAAATGGGCATTGGAATCTGCGCCTACGACAAGCCTCCATTGACAACTTCTAATACTAGCAATGACATTACTCATTTATTTCCAAAAAGCATCAGAGATCGAGTCTCATTTGAGATGCTGCAGACGCTTGCAGCGAAATTCCGACAACAGAACAAAACTCTGGAGCTCTTCAGCATTCGAGGTTGGGGAGTAGAGGTCAGGCAACCGTATCAGCAAAACAAGGGCCACAGATATGCTTCATGTTTCCATCTTCACCTAGCTGTAATCACATTGCTGCTATTTGGATCAAGAACCATGTGTGTTTCTGCATGCTTGAATGAAATGTGAATATTTACGTACGTAACAATAATATGCACCCTCTACACTTATAATAATCCATGAGCAAGCGCAGAATAGTGTACTATATTATCATCCAAAAATCTATGCGTGCGTATTTCATCGCGAAATTGACTGATAACAAAACAAGTCCAAGAAAAAGACTACAGTACCGTATGCACGTACGTTTACACGTGAATTGAAAAACAGATCGCCCCTCAAAACTACCTCACGTTCTGCTTTTCAATGAACTTCAAAATCAATCCTCATGTCTACCCAACCTCTAGGCTTATACAGCACTTCCCTGCACGGCATTCGTTACAACTTTCTTATTCAACGCCTCTTTCACCGTGTCGTTGTCGCCTTTTTGCGTATTTGTGGATTTATTACTTCTTCTTCCCGATGGTACTGTAACTGCAGCCTCAACTGCTTGAATGGGCTCGGCAGTGCAGTGGGGGCATCTGATGGCTCCTTCCTTGACGGTTTCCTTGCATTTGGGACAAGCGAGCTCAGCAGTCTCCTCCATTTTCCGCTCCGTTTTTCTCTTCAACAGCATCAACAACTTGAAGCAACCGAAAAGAAGCACCGCTAGCGTGCAAAAAGTGATGAGATTCTCAAAGAATCTGCCATAGTTGAACGTGACACAACCGTAGGCATGAGCCTGAAAGCAGACGGGAAAGATTTACAGATGGAAAATGTCTACACAGGAGCAGCGTGGTAACACGTAACACAGTGGATAGTGCAATGCGAATGTGTGTGACGAGCCTGGTGGTTTGATTTTCAGACCTGTGCGATCGTGTTGAAAGCCGGATGCGATCCCCTTCTTGTGCATTTCATCACGGCGAATTCGTTCTCAATATTTTTGCGCCCGATCAGACCCAGAATTGGATTGAGGATATCTTCGAGCAAACTCTTAATGAGATGGACGAACGCGGTGCCAAGAATGATGGCGACGGCAAGATCCACTGCATTTCCTTCGAGCAGAAACACTCTGAAATTCCACAACGTTCCGGTGGCGCCAGTTCTCACTCTTCTCAAGGGAACCAGGACATAATTCGGCATCAACGGCATGATGCTCAATATTGCTTGATTCAACACAGCGGTCACTGGCTGTTGATTGAAGTGAAAAAAAATTGAAGAATATCCAACCGACTGCTCGAGAGGCACAACAATGGCAATAATGAACAAAATTATACGAATCAATGAAATGGGGTTCCTGTTTTTTGTTTATTTCAGATTAGAAGATAGTTTATTCAGAGAAGACACCCAAAACCGAATTGGCATGATACAGGAACATTGAATGCAGGCAAGAAATTAGCATTATGAGATGAGAGATGACCTGTTAGTAATCGTATGCGCGCGCACTGCAGAAAAAATGGCGCACAGAGCAGAAAAAACACGTTCCTAGTCCCGTGCAAAATCAGTTTACTGTGACACCGGAAAGTTTCTGAAGACGCGTCGCTCGCTAGTCGATAGTCATACCAGGAGCAGCAGCTAGTTTCAGGCCTTCTACATGCGCAGCCTTTGCGAGTGCCTCCTGACCCAGCGCCTCCAGAGCTTCGTCATTGCTTATGGCGGCCCCTCGATTTGCATTGCCGCCTTCTTGCGTTCCCTGAGTATCTGATAGTGGTACAGGCTGAACGAACTCTGTCGTACAGTGGGCACATCTGGTGGCTCCATGCTTGACGGTTTCTCTGCACTTGGGACAGATGGGTGCACTGGCCCACTGCACCTCTATTTCCTCCTCAGTTTTTCGTCTCAGAAGCATCAGCAGCTTGAAGCAGACGAAGAGTAGCACAGCGAGGATGACGAAAGTGATCAGAGTCTCCAAGAATTTGCCGTAGTTCAAAGTGACGCATCCGGCTTCGTGTGCCTAGTATATATACCGTACAGATATGCAACAATGCAAGCTACTGTCTGTACGCAGGGAACGGGAATTTTGCAGAGAAAAAGGGCGGTGTGGCACGTTTGACAGATTGAACCGAGGTGAAGGTGGTTTAAATCTCTGGTAGAAACATTATCATATGTATGTAGGTACATACCTGATCTATCGTATTGAGGAATCGCTTCCGTTTTCTTTTGCATTTGAGGATGGCGAATTTGTTGTCCATGTTGGAGCGTCCGATCAGGCCGAGTGTGGGATTGATCACGTCCTCCACCAAGCTTTTGATGATATCGACGAAAGCGGTGCATAAGGAGGAGGTATCTAAGAGAGGCAACGGCAACACTCTTCAGCCCTCTGGATCAGTCTTGATCGTTTCCCCATGTTACGTATTACACCATTTCCCCATGTACGTATTACACAAAAATTTATATATTTTTGATAGTACAAAAAAGAGCGCGCATGCTCCGATGTCCGAGGACTTCGTTTTTGCGCGTCCCGTCGTCTCAGCTATGTACGTATGTTGAGTTGAGTCCCTCAAATACCGCCTCCTAAGACGATGGCAACCGCAAGATCCACAACGTTCCCATCGAGCATGAAAGATCTGAAATCTCTCACGATTCCGGTGGCGTGAGTTTTAGCGACCTGCACTGGGCTTTTCGTTGAGTTGTCATCCGCGGCTGTGCATTGCTGCGTTGTGTTGCGTTGAGGAGACGTCTTTGCTCGGGTCGATGCAATGGGTAGAGGTAGAGGCATGATGAGGAATAAAGCAGACTTCTTTGTATTCAGAACAGAATGGATTGCTGTGCAACAGGCTCTTCAATAGTCGAGTATCAAGCTCTTGGTTATGTACGTACAGTATGTAGGCCTAGGTCTTTTCACAAAATTTGAAGCCGGCAGATGAGTTCAATTTGGCCGCGAAAAAAATAATATTAGATGGAGGACGCGAATAATGCAAAAACCGACCGCACAACAGGAAAAAGAACGCATAAAATGGCGTTAGAAATTAGTAACAATTGTGCAAGCATGGAGTGGTCGAAATAAATCTTATGTATTTCGCTTATTACTGTAATTAATTAATAATTACCACGAGAATTTTATTGTTGTTAGGGACTAGCCTTTGTCGACTTTACTAATGAACACACATTGGCTGAACCAAAAAGAAAAAAGCGTCTCGGTCTCGATCCAGCAAAAAACCCCTTTTAGGCAATCACAGTCTTCTCACAGCTTTCACTAGGTTTCGTTTCAGTACAGTTTTCTTGGCCTTGGCCTGGTTTTCCTGCTGCTTCACTTCGTTTCCGTTTGCTACAAATGCCATGCCAGGCACTGGTTCAATGGGTTCAGCTGTACAATGGGGACATCTGATGGCTCCCACCTCGACAGAGTCCATGCATTTGGGGCAACGAAGCTCATCAAAAGCGGCTTCCTCTTTCACTTCTCTCTCCGTGTGCCTTTGTAGTATCATCAACAGTTTGAAGCAGCCAAAAATAATCACCGCTAGCGTGCAAAAAGTGATGAGATTCTCGATAAATTTGCCATAGTTGAAAGTGACACAGCCATAGTTATTATGCGCCTGAAAGCAGGAGAACCAACTATGAGATCTACCGTATTTTTGGGTGTATATCCCCCCTATTGTATATCCCCCTAGTGTATAACCCCCCATTGGCAAAACATAAATTTTGTCCTTTGTACAGTATATCCATATCCCCCTGGTGTATAACCCCCATGTACTGTAAGGTACCTGACCTACCTATGTAGCTGGTCCTATGCTAGCTATAGCTACTCTTACACCATGCTGCTATGTCTGTAGACTTAGCTGAGCATGTCTTGTACTTGAATAACGCTGTTTTAACCGCGATTATGCCCTAAAACACATACTTTTGACCTCAAAAACATGCCTCTAAACACCTCTCATAAACATAAATTTTGTGCTATGTATATCCCCACCCATTGTATATCCCCCCTAGTGTATAACCCCCATTGGACCTCTCAATTTTTGTATACCCCATGGGGCTATACACCCAGAAATACGGTATCTGAAAATGGCACAGTGGATGGTGGAATCGTACGAACTGCAGGGGAACCTGGTGGTTCGTGGTTCGATTCGCAGACCTGCTGGATCGTGTTGAAAGTCCGATGCGATATTTTTCTTTTGCATTTCATTGCGACGAACTCGTTTTCCAAGTTTTTGCGTCCGATCAAACCAAGAATTGGGTTGATGATGTCTTCCATCAAGCTCTTGATGGCATCAACAAATGCGGTGGCAAGAATGATGGCGACAGAAAGCTCCACCACATTTCCTTCGAGCAGAAATACTCTGAAATCCCACAAAATCCCGGTGGCATGATTTCGCACTCTTCTCATGTTTAAGAGAAGGTCCACGAAAGAGCGGGGCAAAGGCTGAAACCGGCTGATCTCCGATTTCGATGATACCTTGCTCATTCGAAAGCTTGTCAAAAGTTATGTAAGATGCAACAATTCCGACACTTCTGCGCTTAACCGTTAGCGAGATATGGCCACCTAAAGATTAGTGACACTTTTAACCACTGAATTTTCGAACATTTCTCACCTAATCGGCCATATCTCAGCAACCAATAGGGCTATTTGCAAGCGGTTTGTCTTACTCAAATCCCCATTCTTCGCAGAATTACCTGCTTTTCGAACGAAATTCTTAACCCCTACCGTAATCGAGATATTGAGAAAAACGTGGTATCATTCTTTTGAAAATTTGCAGTTTGAGGGCCAAATTTGACCAATGATTGCCATTCGCAGCAACGGCTTACAGAGACGGCACCTAGCTCATTAAATAGCTCAGCTCTTGCTCTTTCGAATGGTATGTGCCATGCCCATTCCGGTGAAGAAAAATGTTGAATTACAGGCTTTCTTTGCGAGAGTGCAATTTAAAGGTTTAAGACGGCATTTAAGCATGTTAAGAATACGATTTTTGAAATCTACATCAAATTTTACACTAGATAGGTTCTTTGATTTTTTATCTTCTAAAATAAAAACAGACCAAAATAGACAAAGTGTTGCACTCAGTCCTGCAAAAGTTCACCAAGTTGAAAGCTAGCCTGAACTAACAAGCAGCTTATAAAAAGGCAACCATTCTAGGTGTGAGTGGAGGAGTCTGAAGGGCTGATATTAATGATTAGCAGCCGTTTGTCCTGAGGGCCAAACAGGAGTGAAGCCCTTACAATTAGCAGTAGTAGAGGCTGGTGTGCTGTCTTTTGGAAGTAGAGATGCTGTCTGAGCGGCAGATATTAATGATTACCAGCCGTTTGTCCTGAGGGCCAAACAGGAGTGAAGCCCTTACAAGTAGCAGTATGTAAGGGCTGATAAATGGTAGTAGAAGAAAGAGGATGCGTGCGGTATGGAATGGAGAGTTGATTGAAGTTGTATTTTCGGATGGGGAAATTTTCGGACACATGTCTGACCTCAATGTGCATGCACGCACAGCGACATTTACTGTATTACGTATGAATGTACTGTAGACTACATATGTATGAAAGACGGTAAAATTCGGACGTTAAAATTTTCGGACAGAATTTTTTATCCGAAAATTTCCACCGTCCAAAAATTTCATCATTTACAGTAATAGATCGGGCCTGTGGGTCAAGTAGGGTTTCAGCATGCAGCAGTGAAAAACCTTTGGGTCCCCCAGGCAGATGCGGATGGGTAAAGCAGGTTTGTAAGCAGAGAAAAACGGTGGGCAAAATCGGAAGTACGGTATCAGGGGACACAGCACCATATTGGTCACATATTCACAGTTTCGTTGACATGAATACTTCACGCTAGCAATCTAAACATGAGCCTGTGAACTGCTCTGCAACTGAAGGTTTTGTTGCTTTTGTGCGCGTTTTTTCAGTTTCGTTGACTCTAAGATTTTTAGCAATACGTACTGCACATGGAAATATACTGTACATACGAAAAATTCGTACGGTAAAATTTTCGGACAGAATTTTTTTCGAATTTTCCGAAAATTTCCTCCGTCCGAAAATTCCCCCGTTTACAGTAATAGATCGGGCCCGTGGGTCCAGAAAGAAATGAATCTATTGTACAGCTATCAGTACTGTATCTGCTGCAGAACTTCTTTTCAAAATTACCTGCTTTTTCTCTCCTGCCATTTGAGGTGAGATGTTCTTCTTCCACAGCATTCCAGGCATTGTTTTATTGAATCGCTCTTGAACACGCACTCCTTCCAAAAGAGAGTTCTCCTTTTGAATTGCTGTTGAAGATATGATCCTTTCAGAAGAAAATCATTCCCTTTCTCACTGACTATGCACAATTTTTCCCCTGTGATTCTTCAACGCAATAGCGCCACTGCTCAGCAACAGAGTAAAAGCAGAAAATAACTAGTCTGTGACGTGTCTCAATTTTCGCCGCATTTTTATTTTTCGTATGCAAATTCCACTCTTTAACACACTGTTCTTTTCATGTAAATTATTTTTGGCTCTACTGTCGACATTTCCTATGCAAATTACTCCCCAGACCACATGTTTTTTCTCTTCACCTTGCATGCAAATTAGTCTCTCTGAGCTCAACTACTTATCCTGTGTTTTCGTCTTTTGCCCAGTTCGTCGCGATGGTGTAGGCGATAGAGCTTTCGTCTTCTACTCCTACGGAGAGCCGGTGTGAGATTCGAACCCGGGGCCGCCCAAATTTTTCCCTAATTTTCAAGAACACCTAAAACTTCTAAACGTCAACTAAACTTTAGGTTCTCCAAAACGTCAACGAAACTTCATCATGGGGCGTATCGCCGCCACATACGTAGGATCGCCAAATTGAGAATTTGAAATTTGTCCTATACCTACACAGTACGTAACCCTATCCTACAGCATAGTACGTAGGGTCCCTATACCCGTATGATTAAGGCAACTCAACGTGGTAGCCCTTACGGCGAGGCCGTAAGGGCAAAAAGTAACTCAGAAAGTTCGCCAAAACTGCACCCTTTTCTGTCTAGTTGTTGTTGTAATAAATTTTTGGGGGAAATTTAAGGTCTCACACTATAGTTTCGGAGCCAACTTTGAGGCTTCGTTGTAGCCGTTGTACGCAAGATAAAAGTGATCACTTATCATGTAAATATAGAACAACCCTTCCTCTACACGTAGGGTACCATGGGGGAAAGTCGGCCACCTAATCAGATCTCAGGAACCAGTGCATGAAACAAAGCAAGTAATATACCAAAAGATAGGTCTTTTGAAGCTAAGTTTAGGGTGCCAAGTGCGACTGCATTGCTGAACTTATTTAGAGAGTTATGGCGCTTTTTATCCTGGGGGTAAAGTCGGCCACTGGGGGTAAAGTCGGCCACCTAAGAAAAAAGTGTATTTTGAGACTCCCAGGACGAATATCAGGATGCGGTCAGTTGCAACAGAAGCAGAACAGTCCGCCAAATGCATTGGCCAGCCAAATAGCCAGTCAATTCGCTCTAACTAACAAGTGGATGGGCGTGAATGAAAGAAGTTCGCTACCAGTACAGTGTTGGAGTTGCCTTCAGTACTGGGGGGTAAAGTCGGCCACCTATGAATCCAGTACTGGGGGGTAAAGTCGGCCACCTATAAGAATCAACTTGATTCTCAAGCATATTTTTTAACTGTCAGGACAAATTTCGGGGTGCGCCCTGTGGCAAGAGCAGCAGAACAAGTTGCCAAACTGGATCAGCTAACTAATTGTTAAAATCAGTTCAAACAAGGAAGAATTTCGCTGACGTTACAATGTTGCAGTTTCCTTCAGTACTGGGGGGTAAAGTCGGCCGGCCGACTTTTCCCATCCTTCAGTACAGGCGTTAGGTGGCCGAAATTACCCCACTAAGTACTGAAATTGTTTTTTGCTATATCTCCAGTACCAGTGGGGCGATTTGGCTGAAACTTCGCCTGGGGGTAGGGTACGATGCCCCCTTGCCCTCCACATACCGGGTGTTCATTTATACCATACAGGGTGTTTTTGCGCACTGTCTAAAGTTTGGTCATTTTTGACCTCTTTTTGAAAAACGTAACCCGTGAGCTTGATGTTTCAGCGAATGGTGAACCCAATAGCTCATTTGAAAGAGGAAAGTTCAAGGAATCGATTGATATCCTACTTGTCTCAATCGGTCATATGCTTGCCGAGATATAATGCCTTGAAGCTTAGGTGGCCGAAATTTCCCGTGGCCGACTTTCCCCCATGGTACCCTATACCAAACGGCAGCGCCAAAGCTCTTGTATTCGGCGCAGTACGACACGCCGAAGAACGCCGCAAAAACCATGCGATTTGGGTGTTCCGAAGGAACCACTGAGTATTTTTCAACATGAGGCACACCATTCAACGCGTCTTGACGAGAGGAATCGATCGGTACCTGCGGCGCCTCTCTACGTTGCCTCTACGCAAAGTTATCCAAGAAAAACTTGTTTGAAAAAGTTATCGTTTCAATCAAGAATAGCGCCACGGAGAGGCCGTTTCAACAGGCGCTCTATGGCGCGTCAAAGAGATCTTGTAACAAGCTTTCGATCGATATCTTGATCTCCTCTCAACTCGCTTTCGTTGGCTCAGGAGAGACCTGGACCGAATTTATCTAGAAGTCCATGCATAGACAGTTGTCCCTGCATAGTACGAAGACGAGCGCAGGGAGCGCGACTGGAGCGGAAACAGTGAACGGAAAACAAGCAGACGGATGATCGTATGGTGTCAGGAAGTGAAAACAGCTGGAATTAGATATCACCAGATACTTCACTAGTAGTACAGGAGTCCACGGCTCAGAGATCTATAGTGTGAGACCTTAAAACAAACAAAATAACCTACCTGGTGTAAATTTTGATGTAGATTTCAAAAATCGCATCTTTAATACGCTGAAATGCCGTCTTAAACCTATAAATTGCACTCTCGAAAAGAAAGCCTAATTCAAAATTTTTCTTCACCGGAATGGACATGGCACATACCATTCGAAAGAGCAAGAGCTGAGCTATTTAATGAGCTAGGGTGCCGTCTCTGTACGCCGTTGCTGCGATTGGCAATCATTGGTCAAATTTGGCCCTCAAACTGCAAATTTTCAAAAGAATGACACCACGTTTTTCTCAATATCTCGATTACGGTATGAGTTAAGAATTTCGTTCGAAAAGTAGGTAATTTTGCGAAGAATGGGGATTTGAATAAAAAAAACCGCTTGAAAATATCCGTATTGGTTGTCGAGATATGGCCGATTAGGTGAGAAACGTTCGAAAATTCAGTGGTTAAAAGTGTCACTAATCTTTAGGTGGCCATATCTCGCTAACGGTTAAGCGCAGAAGTATCGGAATTGTCGCATCTTACATAACTTTTGACAAGCTTTCGAATGAGCTAGGTATTATCGAAATCGGAGATCAGCCGGTTTCAGGCCTCCATAGTGGACTGCCCCGCTCTTTCGTGGACCTTTTCTTAAAAGTCGGCCAAGGATCTGTGATCTATGTGTACTGAATTGAGCTGAAGGGGAACAGTTGAAAAAGACAGAAAAAAAAGACAACCGACCACACAGCAAACACATTTAGAAGAAAAAGAATGTTCTTCCACGATCATTTTGAAATGCATCTTTTTACGTCCTCTTTCATATTGCTTTCTGGATGGATATTTATTATTTATTTGCACTCCCCCAAACTTTATCTTAAAAACAACTGAAATCCAACTTTCCTTTATCTCCTCCAATCCAAACCGAACCTGGACAAATCGTCAACTTTACCAATCGTAAGAATACACTGAAAGCGGTCGGTTATCCCGCCACACGAAGTACAATAATACTGTTCAGTGTTCAATACAAATCATATAAAAAATAGAGGTACGGTAGTACTGTACCAATTTTTGAAAACTGAATGTAAAAGTACGTACGTACATACACCCTACGTATTACATACACACACACATGTACATTATATTCGAATAAGCGAAGGAAACGCAACGCTTCTTAGCAGCAGCACGTAGTAGGCTACTGTGTACTGTGTACTGTTCGTACATTATGTACACGTTCACATGCAATGAGATCATGAGATCCAACCAGAGATCAGCCGATATCGCACCATTTTGTACCTCCACCTGATAATAGTAGAAAAGGTTGCCTGATTTATCAAAGTTAAAAGCAAGCAAGCAAAGTCCATGGAATAGAATTCGGCAAAATATTTACACCACAATACACTACTAAGCCATAGATATTCGTAGAACAAAACGCAGTGAAGTGAGTCAAACAACAACAACAACAACGCATTAGCATCATGCATGTGACACAGTGCCATTAATTTTCAGGCTTTCGCAGGCCCCAACAAGGCTTCACCTTCTTGTCTGGCCTCATCCCCTGCTGTCTCCTGAGGCGGTGGAGGAGCGATAGGCTCAGCTGCGCAATGGGGACATCTGATGGCTCCTTCCTTCACGCTTTCTTTGCACTTGGGGCAGGGCCAATCGGTGCTCGGGGCTTCCTCTTCCGCCTTCTTGGCTCTCTTCTTCAGGATCATTAGCAGCTCCACAACACAGAACAGTAGGACGGCGACGATGAAGAAGTAGATGACGGTCTCCAAGAAACGGCCGTAGTTCAGTGTGATGCAGCCGGCTTCGTGTGCCTACAACAGTGAGCAATCAACAACAAGATGACCAGTGTAAAAGGTCATTTTGCAGCCGTCAACACCAGCTACAATACAAATGTACTATGTACATAGGTGTACATACAGTCGCAATGGCACAGGCGGTAGAGCGACGAAGCGTAAGAAAAGAAAAGGCGGCGGTTCGATTCACAGTCATTACTGTACGTACATACAGTACGTACCTGTTCGACGGTATTGTAGCTGCGGTTTTTCCCGGCGGGTCCATAGCGCAATACGACGAATTCGTTATCCAAACTGGCGCGTCCCATCAAACCAATAACGGGGTTAAAGATGTCCGCCACCAGACTCTTTATGATGGCGGAAAACGCGGCGCCCAAAATGACCGCGACGGCAAGATCCACCACATTGCCCTTGTTGATGAAATCCTTGAAATCTTGGAGAATTCCGGCGGCGCACGATTTCGCTTCTGCGACTCGAACGTTCGCCATGATTTTGGTGTTCTATTGCAATAAGTAAAACGAGTAGAACAGAACGACTAAAGTGCTCTGAGTAAGAAGGAGTTTTACCTGCCGGCCCACCTGTAAGAGAATCCCCAACAAAAGTGAAAGTAGGACGAGTAAACAGTCGCGCACAATGGCAGATAATAAAATAAATAATAGGCTATACTCGGAGTAGGAAAGTCACTGCAAGAAGTTGAGTCATTCATTCACTTCAACGGAAACAGGAAGTAAATAATATCTCCGTGGAAGAGAAGAAGTTCATGCACCCGAACGCCCCTTAAAAACACCTGCAATATTTTTTCTACCTACGTAGATGACTTCCGGATTGTACGTACGTACATACGCGTGTCCATTGCATACATACATAAATCATAAACGCCATTTTATTTCTATGTAGGTGCTACTGTTTTCAGTCTGCGAAAATTTCGGAAAAAGAATGATAATCAAAGGTGTTCCTATGGCAACGAAATTCTCAACAATCCGGCTTCGAAATGGAGCAGAAACAGGCCATAAAATAATGCAAACAACAATAATATTTCTTATGTCGAGCTCACAATAACGGAAGCTAATAATCCGACTGCTACACACCAACAAAGCTTGTCTGTGGCTTACACAGACACCCGCTTTTCCTCAAAAGCATCTCTCAAGCTGATACGGGATGGTAATTTAGCCTACGAGGCGCCGCACTCCAACCGCGCCTATTTGTCTCCTCAGGGAATCTCAGAAAATCAATAGCGATCCCTGGACCACCAAGCCAAGAAGCTTATGTCGCGGTGAAATCCTCCGCGTTGTTTATGGCGTTGGTCATTCATTACATGGACAATTTCACGAGCCAACAATTAGGCACAACATGTACGTATAGGTAGGTGTACACCTAGTAGAGGTAATCCACAAACGCTCACCCTTGCAAAACAAGACCTGAATATGTCAATAAGGGTTTTTTAGATGAGTTTTTAGCGGCCCGACGGACGGACCAAAACATAAGTGGTCCGGACCAAACAAGAAAAACACAAATTGGCCAAAGCCCTTCGCCTTCCTTGGGCCACCTGTCTGCTCTCTCACATCCCTGCGATCTTCTCCCTCCTTTCTCCTTCCTTCCCGCTCCCCCACGCTGACCCTAATCCTCTTTGTGACCACTCAAGAGGGAGGAAACAAAAGCTCGTCCGTTTCGTCCGATGTCTTGGGCTGGGACGAAAAAGTCCGGACCGCCGGCCCATTTTGGATCAACTAAAACGCACTAATCCTTCGGCCGGCCGGCGGTCCGGCTCTTTTGGCTCAACTAAAAAACCCTTAATGCGTTGCGTTTGCGCATGCCTTCATTTAATAGGAGAGGTAGGAGGCTTAAAGATGGTCTCTTATACGAACAAACAATAAGGTCATGTTATCGGTTGATTCTGCACGACTCAATCTCCCGCCAAAACTGATCGTAATAGATGGCGTCGCATCGAGAACCGCACCATATGGGAACGCAGTAGACGCTGCCGTTGCAGCTTCCCGCTAAGCATGGATTGCCGTTTTTCTCCTGGCAGGTGATGCGCTTTTTCCCAGCTAAAAAGTTTCATTCAAAAATAAGGACAAAAGGGAAAAATAAGTGTTTTGATGACCACTATCCTTACCTTCGCAGCATCCCCTCTTCCGAATACACTGCGGCCCCAGCAAAGTCATGATGCAGCCTTCGCACTCTTTACACGGAGTTCGAGAACATTCACCCAAAGCTGGTTCTGAAGGGGCGGGGCCTCTACCGCAGCCAGGGACCTCGTTGTACAGCCAATCATACAAGATGGGTGCGCACTGGAAGTCGCAAGTGCGTAGAATGCAGTAGGCTGCATTTGGACATTTGGAACAGCGAGGAATCAGTGCAAGGCTTTGCGTTGCCAGCGTTGGACAGATAACTCTGCAGGGGTCTGCTCCACAGTTGTTCACTGGTATGATGCCAGCTTAAAAATTTTTGAAGCATTCCGAGCAAAAAACAGAAAAAATTTCCTGAAATTGCCTTTATCATACGCTACTAACGTGCACATAAAATACACTATTGGGCATATTATGCAGTTTCATCAATACCGTTTTTCTGCTACTGTACATTATCAAAGCAATAGTAGTTATTGTTCTGTTCTGCTGTGTAATTTCCGAGACCGACAATTTTTATGCGACCCCTTCTTTAATAGCACGTTGCACCTTCGCAGCAATTTGGGATCTGGACACATCTGGGCTGGCCCTGGCGATTCATGATGCATCTTTTGCAAGTGGGACAGCGGACACGGGCACATTCATCCAGAGGTCCGTTCACAGCTCCATCGACTCTCACACGGGCCCCGCAACCGGCCTGAGAGCGATCGATAACGCAGGCCCCATCGAAGCATCGATAGCAACGAGCGCAGCGCATCAGGGCGCATTTATCTGAAGGTGAAGGATATTAGTCCAATGCACATACTATCACTCCAAATATTATCTACGTATGTACTGTACATACAAAGCATGTTTAGGGGCGAGGCGGTCAAGACATTTTGTGGTCGGTGGAGAAAAATACGCCCGGCGCCCATGGCACGGTCAAGGTGTACATTACATACATACGTACTGTACTGTTCTGCGCCCTAATACAGTAGCCCTCGTGTCCATCCTTCTTTGCCAATCCGTGCTATTACCATTACCATTGCAGCTGACAGTGTAGAATGGGCATCGATTTTTCGAATTATCCCTTTCCAGTAGCAACCTGCATCCGGTTGGCACTCTCAAGCTGGGAACTGCAGGCAACCTGGGACACTTGAGAGATGGCAGCCAAAATGGATCAGGCGTTGTGGTCGTCCACCATTGGCCATACACACCGCCAGACGTTATAAAGACAAGGAAAAGCATACGACGAACGCTTTGAGACAGTGTCATTGTTGTCAATTTTTGCAAGCGAATTATTGTGTGCCACCAAAGAAGAAAAACACTTGGGCTTCAGACTAGAATAAAGCTGTTGTAGCTGCTTTGCCTGAGTTTTGAAATGAATTATGGCTCAAGTTCAAGAGGTCTTGCTTAATCTTTAACAACTATGTAGATTCCGGTATTCCTGTTTGTTTACGTACATAGACGTACATTGTAAGTAATGTAGGTAGGTATGTACGTACGTACGTGTCTTACTGTAGGTTATGTAAAGCAAGGAATGTACAATACTTTACGCACACACTTCACACGTCACACACACCGTTATAGTACGTTACGTACAGACATACCCAATATGGCGCCAGTTTTTTGTGCAGTATGCCAGGCCAGTAGTTGCTTTATGTGTGATGTCAAACAGCACATCAAACTGAGTAGGTGATGTCCTACATACACAAAACAGCTGTTATCAGTTCAAGTGTGACTCTATCGCCCCTAACGTAGCGGAACGAGCCTGTTTGGATATGAGGCACAAACGGTAAGCTGAACTGCTGAACAAGGTCAAATCACAACGCTCACACTGAGCTCGACGCAAGATGAAGACATTTCATAGCGCCCTAAAAAGGCCTACACTTCTTCTGGCAACACTCTGCACTGTTGTCTCCACTGTTTCCAGTGCCAGAAACATTGGAAAATTTTTCCACATCACCGATTTCCACTTGGATTTGAACTATTCCCGCCACGGAGATCTGACGCATTGGTGTCACGCGTTTTCGAGTGGCCAAAATCATCCCGATATCGGGCAATTCGGAAATCATACATGCGACGCCCCGCTGAGCCTGATTAAAGGCGGGGGGTAACGTTACGAACGAACAGGTATTTTCACACATGCTCCCCACCATTGAATAGAGAATTTTTTTCTGCCCATATGCGTCATATGTCAAAATGTTGTAGCTCCTTGCGTTGTTGAGGTACGTAATTTTTTCTGCATCCCTCTCCCATAGCTGTGAACCATAGATAAGCGTCGAGGCGCACGGGTGACTGTCGTGCGTTTTGCGCGGTATCGAAAACGGCTCTGTCATGGACGCTCTAAATGTCCGTGGCACAAAGAAACGAGGAGAAAATAAAGAAAAAATTTGCAAAATAACACCATGAGCTATTGAGCAGGATTTATAAAGCTATCGTCTACTACGTTCGAGCGCATTTGTTGCATCGCTTGGAAATACCGCGCAAAACGCACGACAGTCACCCGTACGCCTCGACGCTTATCTATGGTTCACAGCTATGGGAGAGGGATGCCGAAAAAATTACGTACCTCAACAACGCAAGGAGCTACAACATTTTGACATATGACGCATATGGGCAGAAAAAAATTCTCTATTCAATGGTGGGGAGCATTTGTGAAAATACCTGTTCGTTCGTAACGTTACCCCCCCGCCTTTAAGGCCACAATCGCCGGAATGAAGGCTGCTCTACCCAACCCTGATTTCATCGTGTGGACTGGAGATACAGGGTGTCCCATTTGGATATATCATGTCGTTTGGGGTTATAACCTGGGAACCAATAGAGTTAAGGCGCTGAAATTTTTCTTGCAGATATCCAAGAATATGCATAACCTTGTGTAAAAATTTCGTCCCAAAACTCCAATCTGAACGTAAGATTTTGCTAGCCCAATTTTCGACCACGAAAATCACAATTCTTTGAATCGCAAGCCTGGTGTCAGACGAATTCTTGTGGGATTTTCATCACAACGCTGGTGAATTATGTTGAAACTGTTGAAAATGGCAACAAGAGATTCCAGAGGGGACAAAAATGCAAAGGGCTACTCCTTTCTTCATTCATTGCTAGCCATATGCGCATATCAGTTCACTTCACACCTCGACTCAGACAAAACCAAACCACCAGTAGCCTGACCTCTATGCTCGCCCTGTCTGACTCCTCGACTTTTCCTTTTGGATTTTCTCCAGAGCTATATTCTAGTAAACTGAAGGCTTCCCCAGAACTGGAAAATAATATTGATGAAAATCCCACATAAAAATTCGTCTGAACACCAGGCTTGCGATTCATAAACTTGTGATTTTCGTGGTCGAAACTTGAGCTACCAATATCTTATGTTCAGATTGAAGTTTTGGGACGAAATTTTCACACAAGGTTATGCATATTCTTGGGTATCTGCAAAAAAAATTTCAGCGCCTTAACTCTAGCGGTTCCCAAGTTATAACCCCAAACGACATGATATATCCAAATGGGACACCCTGTAGTTTTCCCCACGTGCCCAATAACATTTCCAGCTTCAACGGTAAACGTCACTCCAACTCTTCCCTACACGTACACCAATGTCATGCATAGAGTAGAGTACAGAACAAACGTCACGTTTGTTCTGTACTCTAACGTTTGTTCTGTACTCTACTCTATGCATGACATTGGTGACGTTACAGTACTACGTACTACGTAACGTACAAGTACCAGGCTACCTACGGTATGCACCATGTGTCCCTTACGTACGTAGTTACGTACAGTCTGCTGTACCATGTACATAAACAATTCGGGCCTTTTTCAGTAAGCTCAATAAATGGTGTCTTTCAGCCGTCATCAAAACCATCTCAACGGTCACCAACCAACTGAAGCTGGCTTTTCCATCAACCGCCATCTATCCCACACTGGGAAACCACGACTACTACCCAGCGAATCAATTTCCAGCACACACCAACCCCGTATATAACGCGACCAGTCAACTGTGGGCCAGCTGGCTTAACGGCCATTCGCCACCCACCTTGTCCAAGTACGGCTACTACACCCAATTAACCAACAGCACTCCTCAGATGCACTTGATCGCTCTGAACACCAATCTGTATTACGCCTATGACAACGCCCCCGGTTTGGGTGTGGATCCCGGCAATCAATTTCAGTGGCTTAAAACGACCATGAGATTCGTACGGACGACTGGACTGAAAGCAGTGGTGATCGGTCACATTGCGCCCGGAGCTTTCGAACGGGTGCCGAATATCACCTGGTTTCGTCCGCAATACAACAAGCGATTCTTACAGATTTTGCGCCAAAATTCCGACGTGATCGCCATGAATTTATTCGGACACGATCATACGGATTCGTTTAGGATTATTCGCGACACGCAAGGTGATATGAATAATCAATGACACTTCGCTTGGTTGCAAAAAAGCAGTGTCCTGTTTTTTTACCATGAGTACCGCGTTTACCCCAAATAGTACTAAGGAACCGTACTACATGTGTACTTTACATAAGGGTGTTCCATAATATACTCACCGGCTTTTTGTGTCTCTATCTCCACAGTTGGGTGTCATTTTCATTGCGGTCTTTTGCAATAATTAGCCAAGGCTTCAAAGTTTATCCATACAAAATTTCAACTTTCTAGGCCAACAGAAAGTGGTTCAAAACAACTCAGAAAGGCTGACCTCAGAAATCGAGGATTTGCCTGATATTGTAATTGTACCACAATAAAGAGATATTCTACCGTCCAAAAGCTAGTACCTTCAAATCCTGTTCAATATCCCATGAAAGACGCGGCAGAACCAAATTTACTGCGCCATTGTGAAGAAAATTGAAGAAACTCATCCGTGGAGTGCTAACTTCGGCCTTAAAACCGGGTTTAGCCCCATAGTGAAAAAAAGTGAATTTTAATGTCCAAAAGTTTGTGCTTTCATACATTCCTTGGTAGAAGGACTACAGGGCCGAAATTTTGCCTGCACCTTACTAGAAGCCTTAGCTACCAAATGTGAAAAAGCGCACTGAAATGGAACGCTCCGTTGATGAATGAGAGGCACAAACATCCGGTGAGTTTATTATGGAACACCCTATATAATGTTTTCTCTATTTCAGGTAATCCTATCAATTCCATTCTTATCGCGCCAGCCGTGACTCCTTGGCGTTCCACGCTACCAGGCGCCGGCGCCAATAATCCTGGCTTTCGCATCTTCGATTACGATCGATCAACTTGGCAAGTAATCGATATCCATCAGTACATGCTGAATCTTCAGACAGCCAACAGTCAGGGCTCGGCGCAGTGGCAATTGGAATACAGTTTCAGCACTGCTTACGGTTTGGCTCCCACCATAAACGCGACAGGGTTGGCAGGATTGTCACAAAACTTTGTGACCAACGACACCCTCTTTCAAAAATATGCCGGCTACAATTCTGTGAACTTTGATCTGTCCAAATGTTTTGGAACGTGCAAGATGGCACAACTGTGCGCCATCAATAACGTGGATTATCCGAGTTATTTCAATTGCACACGTGCAGCTATGGCTGGGACGTCAACGGCAACTCCAACCACGACTGCACAAGCAACTACGACGGCGAAAGCCGGTACAGGGACAGTTGCCACCACTATTGCCGCATCTACTAGCGCAGTAGCCACAAAAAACACCACTACAGTGAGTACTACAACAACTACAGTGAGACCAACAACTACAGTGAGACCAACTACAGTGAGAACAACTACAGTGAGTACTACAACAACTACAACTACCACTACAGTGAGTACAACTACAACAGGAGGTTGCAAATGCGTGAAAAGTGGAATGATTCTATTTGTGACCCTATTCGTTTTGTTGCACTCAATTGTACAATTTTAGGCACAAAACACGTACAAAATTCCTTATTCGTTTTTATCTTTCGATTGCTTTCTTCTCCACCAAGATGAGACAACAACAATGCCAACAACGACACCACAAACAACAATTGCAGTAACAGCTGTTTCGATTTTCACTTGTCGAATCAGAGCCTCAAAGATTGAACCTGACTTTCTCACCAAAGTTGAGCAATCAACGTCGTCGTACGAACAGATAAAATCCAACAGGTGGTCCGAGGTCAAATAGCCTCCTTCTTCGAAATCGGCAGCAGAATAGTTGAAATTGCGCAGTCTTCCGTCTTTCCACAATCGAATGCTCGGATATTCTTCGATTGCATATTCTTTGATCAGATCAGGCTCGGAGTTTCCGCGAATTTTACCCACTGGTATGTCCGCCGACTGAAAAAAAAATCCTGACATAAGAAACTTGTTTGGTAAAAATATCGTTTCTCGTGTGGCGTAAAAGAAAAAATTGACTTACCTTTAAAATTTCTGCTGCTTTTTCCAATTCTGGCCCCAGCTTTTTACAAAATACGCACCACGGCAGTATGAAGACCACCAATGCTTGAGAATAAGACTCCAGGAAGTAGCGCATGTTCTTTTTTGTGAGCACAAAAATGCCTTCGTCCAATTCATAGGAAATGTCTTCAACAGCCAAGACTTGAAGCTTCAAATAGGAAGAAGTAATGAAGCATAGGATAAAAATCATGAACAAATTGTTGGCCATAATTCTGGTCTTTGTCTATTTTTGTACGCCGAGCTAAGACGTACTATCTCAAATAGTTCCGCCAGCTAGTGTGTATATTGCATACGTAGGATACCGCTCCGTTCCAAACTTTTAGCAGACGTGGCGTTTTGGCATTGCTGAATGGGAGAGACTGAGGAGACGACATGGTACGTACGTATGTACATACAACATAACATACATACAGTACGTACCGCAGGCAGAAACAAGAGGTTGACCAACTTTTTCGAGGAAAAGCAAACATTGCTGTCACCCAGTGCTTTACGTATGTACGTATGCGTAGGTACTGTGTATACGTGTGGCATAGAATAGCTCACATACTAGTACTTTGCCGTGCTGTACGTATGTACATTACATAGTATGCACTGAACTTGTGTTATACCTTCGGTACGTACGTACGTACGTGCGGATGCGGTAGCAATCGCTCATTTGCAGCACAATGTTGCTAGGTTAGGTGCGCGCATGTATTGTATGTGTACAATGTACATATAAAGTTGTGGCTTTGACTGTTGTAGCGTTGGTGATTCACACGCAAGCTGTAATGAAGCACTGCTATCTTATCTTCGGCTACCGTAACCCCATAAGGAACGGATTAGTCAGCTGACTCATCAAAGCTGGTTTGGGGTTTGCTTTGTTGTGGCCAATTCTCCTAGACAACAAAACAAGGCAACAAACAATCAGCTGCACACAGATAAGCAGCATGTTATGTATGTAGCTGCTATTCCCTAGCCCTAGCCATCTTTTTCCCCAGAAATTCACAATCTGGATCTGGAACCGTTATGAAGAGTCGCGTATTTACGGTTCCCCAGGTCACGACGGTATTGGAAGAAAGCGAAGGAACCATGGCCCACCCTCTTCCCGCTGACACCTATCTGTATCCGCCGACAAGAATAAAAAAATCCAACAATACTCTGCTAAGTCCTGGAGCGGAACCACAGGACTGCTCTAGGGATGGGGGGAACTCTGTTTGTTCCATTCGATCCTGGTGGCCGCTACTGCTACTAATTCTTGGACTGTGCGCAGCAGCTTTTCTACTGGGCATGCTACTGGAAGGAAAAGCGGTGCATTGGTTCGATTCAAACCCCTCCAAGGATTGTCAACATTTCTGCTTGCAGCAACGGAGAGAAAGAAGGTTGCAACTGCTGAAAACCAGGAGCTGATCCCTGAGTGAATAATTATCCTATTTGAAATGCATGCCTATGTTGTAAACAATAGCAATATTGGTTTCGTTGAACCAGGAGTAATATAAAAGGGAGAGTCATAACATTTAAGATCCACTTCCATACAAACTAAGATCCACTTCCATACAAACGGCTGATTTTCACATGCGAAGTTCGAAGCATTCCAGCGGTCGTAGAGAAATGAAACTGGCATGGTTGAACCTACTGAATGAGAGGTGTAAAATTGTGGTACATACATTGTAGCTATTTTGATGCTAAGCAAATACGTAGCGCTTGTTTATTCCATCTCTCACTTTCACTATCACTGCCGCATAAACCTCTCATCACTGTCAAACTCTTTTACCTGCAAAAGCAGGTAGGTATCTTTTCCCAACCACATCATCTCAATCACAAACAAAAACAACAATGCAGACAACAAGAATTTCTGGAGCTAGCTGATCGATCCGCCGTTTGCTTGTATCACAATTGCAGTTGCTGCGTTTCGTCCAATGAGGGCGGCCGTACTGCAGTCTGCTTCAGAGCTTTGAGCAAACTCCTGTTGTATACATCCGTCAGCGCTTCTCTGCCACCCGCATCCACACTATCGCAATACATCTAAAAAACACAGGAGAAAATAAATAACCTATTCACTCACCTTCAAAAATGAAACATGGCACGATGTCATGGGTGTACTGTGGGGTAAAATAATAGTGCGGGGTAATTCGATCAGAGCGGGGGGGGGGGGGGGGGGTAATTCGGGCCACCTCTACCTTTTATCGATTATGAGGGGCGCAGGTAGCAGAGCGCAAAAATCTTTTTGATACACTACGATCATCAATTTTCTCCCTTCACGGCTGGAAAAAAGGATAGGGGGTGGCCCGAATTACCCTGCACTATCACAGACATGTGTAGGCCTACCTGTTCAAAAGGGGTAAACAGGACAACGACCTGATTTCCCATTGTCCGGTTTTGCTCCACATGACCCTACAGATGCAAGAATGCTCTATGCTGAGTTGAGTGACTGCTATGCTTACATTGAATATGCTCGTGGAGGTTCTTAGTTGGAGCAGAGTGATGAGAGCTTCCTCACATCCGCACCTCACCGCTGAATTCTTCTCCTTTGTCCCATTCGCCATCATTGGGACCACAGCCTACAACAAAATTGTATGCGCACACAATAGTACCATAATAAAGGGCATCAAATCAAGAAACTGAGGAACATACAATGTAATGTTTCAAGAAACAGCAACTAGTTACTTCATAGGTAGTGTAGGTTAGGTTGGTATTAGGTAGCACAACAAAATGACACAAGCTTCAACAAGCCAGCTAAATGCATGCATCCATATATCATTACCTTGAGCAGAGCCGCTTCAGGTACCGATGGAAGCCCAAGAGCCATGTGCTGTATAACTAACGCAGAGATGATTTTGACATCATTGGACTGATGATTGATAGCTCTGACCACAGCAGTCAGTACCCCATAGTCAAGCGTCACGTTCGTACCCTGTTCACTGCACTGCCAACACAGTAGGAAACCGGCGGCCCGTAAGCCCGCGCTGCTTACTCCAGTCTACACAGCGCAGAACAGAAAATCATGCAGTACCCTCAAATATTCTACGCTGTCTACGTAGCTGTCACTAATTGCATGACTGAAGTCATCAATGTGCGCAGTTCCATGGTTAGGGCGTTCGCCTGGAACGCGAGAGGTCCAGGGTTCGATTCCCTCTAGCAAATCTGGCAAAATTTCCTTTGTGATAATCTGGTATGTACAATTACTATCCTGTTCCTGGCAGTACATACGCACACGTGAAAGTAGTACAGGTGCGTACAAAATTGGAACTAAAGTCAGTGGCACACTATACAAAAGGAAAACTGCTCTGCGCTTGCATGGTCTTTACATTGTCAGCCGCAATGTAGGCGAGAAGGGCCTTTCGAGTTCGCTCCGCCTCTCGCGTCCAGATGTCTTTCGGCCTCAGTTTAAGCGCCACCTGCAGTGCTACACTCTGCAGATGCCGACGTTGCCAAGGTAGGATCACGTCACAATCTACAGAGTGTCTCAAAATAAACCGAACACTTTTCCGTGCATGTAACTCTGGAACCACACGTTAGATTTTTATGCAGTTTGTTGTATTTAGTAGCCAAGGCTTCAACTTAGATGCGTACAAAATTTCAGCTACTTGGTCAACATACTTCAGAAATTACGACGGTTTGAATCTCGAAGCTCAAAATCGACGTTTTTCTTCAGTATGGAGAAAAATCTCGGTCTTAATTTTCAAGATACCCAGTTCAATGCGTTTGCTACGCTGGCACTGGGGCTAATGTATGAGATACGCATTTTCTAGCATTTTGGAAGATCTTTTTCTTCATTACGAGACTAATTTTATTTTGGACTCTGCACAGGAGGCCCCTAAATCGACACTACCAGTTCGATCAACCCTCGTTCTTGACCACCGGAGAAAGAAGGTGTTTGAGCAGTTTCCACTGGGCCTATGAAGCTAAAATTTTGTACACATCTAAGTTGAAGCCTTGGCTACTAAACACAAAAAACCGCATGAAAATCTAACGTGTGGTTCCAGAGTTATATGCATGGAAAAGTGTTCGGTTTATTATGAGACACCCTGTACAATAAAAGTACAGCTCATACAGTACACTGCTACCCCTACACTTGTACTACACTTTGTACGTTGGTATGATGAACTACGCTACACAAAGAAACGTACAGTACAAAGCAGCAAAAATTGCTTGTCTTGTTTTCTAGAGGCCATCTACTCCGTATCTCTACAGTCAGTGGAAGGTGTCGTTTAGAGTGGAATTAGAATAGATGTCATATGGTAATCCTCGCCATGATCCGACCATATAAACTGATGTAAACTTGGAATGGATGCGATATCCTACCATGTATTCTACCAATTATTATTATTCCAAAACGAGCCATCCCGACAGACAACATACAGATGGTCCCATAATACTCAACAGTCAATAGTCTCAGGTCTCATAATAGTCTCGTACTGAGTAGATAATCCGTGAGGAGAAGCAGCGAGTTGTCCTCTTCGAGCGTGAGGGCTGCCAGAGTGCCCAGCGCAGCTCCGGCCGCCAGTCGACACGCAGCGTCCTCCTCCTCCTCCTCGCTCAGCAGGAGCTGCACCAGCTGCTCCCGCTCCGACGCCCCTTTCACCACAGTCCCACTCTCCATCAGCCCCCGAACGGCCACCAAGCACGTCTCCCTGCAAACGCACATCGCACAGACGCCAATCGTGTACAGTAGGTACACTACGGCACTGAGTCTCACCGAGTCTACATGTTTTAAAAATTTTGGTTAGAGGGGGATAAAAATCGCTATAAGTCACGAATTAGGGGGTTATACACGAGGTTATATTCGAAGGGGGTTATACACGAAGCTTTACAGTAGTAGTAGACATAGAGTCACCATTCAATAAGATTCCGTATGGTGCACATGCACAACCAACCAAACAGTACCCCTTGCTTGCATTACTTGATTTTGTATGTACATACGTACCTACTACAACTACATAGAAGTACAACAAGCAATACATAGCTGTAATCGACAGTGTGCTCCTTACCTAATGGCGGGATCATCGGCGGTGGCCTTTAGGTGCTTGAGGATGTCGGCGTGCAGGTTGTCGGCTCTGGGATGGATGCGACTGAGGCGACTGAGGGCGAGACAGGCGGCGAGTCGCACCTGCCTCGACGCCGGCTCCAGCAGCGCCTTCAGAAACGTACTCTGCAGCTGCGGCAGAAACGCCTTCAGCATCTGATCCACCTGCAATACACGTGGGGGGATAAACCAAGGCGTAATTGCATGTATGCGTACTGTTGTCCTAGTGTTGTCCTATTGGGTTATTGGGTGGTCGTGAGGTGGCCCCGGGTCATGAGCAGCCGAAAATTCATCAAAACCAGGAGTTCACCCAGGCTACTATATTCGTCGTCTCTCGTGGCAGTGTAGCTCAATTGGTAAACTACATACTCGCGCATAAAGCGAGGATCCTGGGATCGAGTCCTAAAGGCTAATAGAGTATTTTCCTTTTTGCCTCTGTGCACTACTACAAAAGACACATGATCCCCACATCCATCATCCCACCTTTTGCAGGAAGAGCGCCAGCGTTCGGAGGATGGCAGCTTTGATGGCGGGGGAGTGTCGGTCGCCCAGCACGCGAATCAACGGGCCCGTCACTGTGGTCACGTGGGGTCGCAGCGCCGCCGCGTCCGCCGCCATACCTGTAGTGTGGGAATAGAATGACGCAACGTTTAGCAAATAGCATGAGAATATTCATGAGCATGAGAATAAGATCTATGTTTTGGCTTGTTGTTTATTATATAAGTAGGGTTGTATTCGTATTCGAGACAGTCTTATGTAGTTCAGTTGTTATTCTGTCAGTTGAATTCAGCATTGGGTGTCAGATACCTATATCTCTGGTTTTGTACTAAACGTAAGTAGTGTAAGACAGGGCCCACCAATACAGAACACGGAGTCAGTCAGACATACTGTAACCATACCCGCTGGTTACATACCGATCACATCGCCCAAGGCCTCAGCCGCCTGCAGCTTCGCTTCCGGTCCGCCATTCAGCAGTCCCTCGCGCAGAATCGGCAGCAGCGGCTGGATGTTGCGGGCTTGAGAGAACAGGGGCAGAGTCGTGTGTGGTCCACCACGGGAGGATGTAGTAGAAATGGAGCGCAGACCCCGACTCACGCAGCCCACCAGCGCCAACTGTTCCCGTCCGTCTAACTGCTGCACCAGTGACGCTAGGCCGCTCACTACCGGTTCAGATAGGAAGGCTGCAGCTGCATCGTGGTCCGTGCAGCCGTACAGCGAGACAAAGGCGGATGCTAATCGCTCAGCATCCGCGCCTAATACTCCTTTCTGCAATAATACAGTTTCGTCTGTACAGCAGGTACGTATTATGTACAGCATATGGGCCT
>JASAMW010007043.1:0-14750 GCA_030247985.1 Epsilonema sp. ZAB3_2
CACCTCTTCCATGTGGACTTCAAAAATCGAGCGCTTTTCAAGCCACTGCCGATTTTGACCACAATGTTTGAGGCTTCATAATTTCCTTCGTAGCTGAGACCCACCAATGAAATTTTGCACGCTTGTCAGGCATATTTTCAAGTTTCTAATAAAAAAACCTGGTTGAAATGCCTCTCTAAATACAGGAGTTATTAGCACTTCTATAGGTGACATATCATATGAAACAGCCTGTAGATCGTCTTTCCTCGCACAGTGCTTTCGGCGATGGTGTAGACCTGGATGAAGTGGAACTTCCAGTCCCTGGCGGTCCCCACGTTGACTAAACTAAGAAGCTAGCATTAAGAAAGGTTTTCTGTAGCGGTTGCATAGTACGTGGAAGGGGGGTACTTTTTGTAAATCGAGATAATATGCCTATCGGATTCCCCATCAAAAACTGCATATGTAGATGAAGTTTTACGAAAAAAATTTGTTCAGGCATCATCGAGATATTCATGGGTAAAGGTGGGCAGGTCGCATTTTTGCCGTTTTTCAACGTTTTTAGCCGTATTTCAGCAACCGGAGGGCTTACTATTTATTTTTTTGCTAGGTACACTACGTTGTAGAGTGCTTCTTTGGAAATGTACCTTGGACACCTTTTTTATGGTCCAGCAGCCGTTTTCCAAACATATTGCGCCTTCCGCATTACGTTGCTGACCAGTTCAAAATTTAACCCCTCCTGTATGCTGAGATATGGCTGTTGGTAGGCCCAATTTGCCCCTCACGTGCCCGCCACTTTTTTCAAAAGTTCTTAACATCATTCTACTCCATTTCTTTCGCTGATTTCGGTTTGAGGCATGCCCCTCCGATATTTTGATGAATACACCATGATATAGCCCAAAAAAGGGGTAATTTTGGCTAATTTGATCATTTTCGTCAATTTTCGTGGTGTATTTATCAAAATATAGAAGGGGCATGCCAAAACCGAAATCAGCGAAAAAAATGGAGTAGAATGATGTTAAGAACTTTTGAAAAAAGTGGCGGGCACGTGAGGGGCAAATTGGGCCTACCAACAGCCATATCTCAGCATACAGGAGGGGTTAAATTTTGAACTGGTCAGCAACGTAATGCGGAAGGCGCAATATGTTTGGAAAACGGCTGCTGGACCATAAAAAAGGTGTCCAAGGTACATTTCCAAAGAAGCACTCTACAACGTAGTGTACCTAGCAAAAAAATAAATAGTAGAGCGCTACAATTTGGTACATGCATACAACCCCTAGGGACCCAAGTCTGGACCAATTTTGAGCCCAATCGGCCACCTGTGTGGCAAGATATAGCGTCGCAAAGTGCATTTCTGTATATTTTGCACCTGTTGCAAATTTAGTTTTTTGAATACCACGGCGCGAATACATGCCCTGCAGGGGTAAAATTTTGACAGCAAGTAGAGAAGGGTTAGGCCTAAAAACTTTAGTCCTACCGCAAAAAATCTCTATAATTGGAATTGGGACTACAGTCCTCTTGAATAGTGAAAAATACAGCAAAAATTTTTCCGCCTTTTTTTATTTTTCAAGATAAATGAGCAATACCACTGAAACTTTTTCCTCGTAAGCAGCCTATCTTATGTAGAATTTGATGTAGATTTCAAAAATAAAATTGTTTTTCCCAAAAAACTTAACCCTTACCCAAACTTCACAAAAATATACTACTTTTGCAAAATTATATGCTAGGGGTTAAATTTTTTGGGAACAACAATGTTATTTTTGAAATCTACATCAAATTCTACATAAGATAGGCTACTTACGAGGGAAAAGTTTCGGTGGTATTGCTCATTTATCTTGAAAAATAAAAAAAGGCGTGAAAATTTTTGCTGTATTTTTCACTATTCTAGAGGACTGTAGTCCCAATTCCAATTATAGAGATTTTTTGCGGTAGTACTAAAGTTTTTAGGCCTAACCCTTCTCTACTTGCTGTCAAAATTTTACCCCGTGCAGGGCATGTATTCGCGCCGTGGTATTCAAAAAACTAAATTTGCAACAGGTGCAAAATATACAGAAATGCACTTTGTGACGCTATATCTCGCCACACAGGTGGCCGATTGGGCTCAAAATTGGTCCAGACTTGGGTCCCTATGGGATGTATGTGTGTACCAAATTGTAGCTCTCTAAGCCCTGCGGTTGCTGAAATATGGCTAAAAACGTTGAAAAACGGCAAAAATGCGACCTGCCCACCTTTAGCCATCAATATCTCGATGATGCCTGAACAAATTTTTTCGTAAAACTTCATCAACATATGCAGTTTTTGATGGGGAATCCGATAGGCATATTATCTCGATTCACAAAAAGTACCCCCCTTCCGCCTACACTACAGGCTACTCTCAATCCTTACAGAAAACGTCTCTTAACTCACGAATACTAAATTACTATTGACATTTTTCGTGCATTACAAACGAGCAACACATACCGATTTCCTTCAAATGCCACCGCGCCGGGTCTTTCACATCAATTCCACTGAGCGGCGAGTTGAACTGCAGCTGTCTCCACATGGTAGTAGCTTGCCGAGCCCTCCATCTCAAAAAAAATTTTCCGTTAGTGTCGGTCGGAGGCTAAAAAAGAAAAGGTCAAACGTACAAACCAACCTAAATCAAACCCACCTACAAAGCCTTTGTTACGCACCCCTTCAGCGTAACGCGGCAATGCAATACTGAACACTACATATTACGGCGATAATGATATTGCAAAACGACAGTACCAAAACAAGTAATATGGAATGGTTAGGATCAACCACCTGTTCCTACCTACGAATTTGCTAAAGGCTCAGAACAATAAATAACATTTGAAACTGTCGACATCGATATCGCTATCGATTTGTACAAAGCACAAGCAGTATCTATGCCGGTCCCACCCCTCGAGGCCGCACGAGTGACAGCAGGCTCTCGAAGCGAAAAAGAATCGCAAAGGGTTTACGGTAGCCTACGTACGTGGTAAAGACGTTCTTCGTTTTTTTTCTTCTGCTCGCTGCGCGCTTTGTCGTTTTCGTTTTCACCACGCACGTAGGCTACCGTAATCCCTTTGCGATTCTTTTTCGCTTCGAGAGACTGCTGTCCCTCGTGCGGCCTCGAGGGGTGGGACCGGCATGGATTGGCGCAAGCTATACTGCACACTGGAAACGTCTGTGCAAATCAAGAGACACCAACTACAAAGATATCTACTTCGCGCATATCTACAAGTTGTTCACCACTGCATAATAATAGGGTAATCACATTAATTACGTGCGCACCTACGCTGCGAATACCATTTTGAATGTTCCATGCGGCCAGATGACCGGAGGCAGCTCGTCAAAACGCAGACGTTCACTCTGAACAGCAGCAATGCTCTCTTCGATCACACGAATGAATTTGCTGAGATCGGCTGGCACGTCTCCCATACTGCGAGGCAGCTCATCCGCGTATAACCACTCAGGCTTACAAACACAGGAAAGAAAATTCGCATTGCAACGAAATTGCTACGTTGTATCCCGCACTAAACTACGCCTACGCTTCATCCTCTTCTCTACTTGCCTCAGGTCAACCTTCGAGAAATATGAACATGTAGAAAGGACTATGTAGAAAGGACTATGTCAACCAGGACTATGTAGAAAGAGACTTTACTCGACGATAGGTATTAGCCTTGCCCCATAAGAGGAGTTGTCGTTCTCGCCCTCCTCGCCGTTTTTTTGAGCTGCAATTAGCAAACACGTAAATAAAGCCAAAGTAATTACTTTTCAAAAATATACCAAAATTGCAAAAAGTAATAGATTCAACGTGCTTTGCGCGTTTGCTAACTCCAGCTCAAACATCGGCGAGAGCAAAAAGTCGTCCTCGTATGGGGCGGCGAATGACATCATTCGAAACTGCCCATTCCGGCATCAGCTCACCTCTATCTTCGCCAACTCGTAGTGAAGCGGGGCCGCGGTTATCAACTGACGACTAATAGCGTTTGCCACCAGCACGTTCGCGTTGATCGGCTGTTGCGCCATTTTTTTCGTATGGGAAACGTCCGCTGTGGAACACAGACAGTAACAATGTATGTAATTCGCTAAAACTCAAATGAATCACCGAATTGACCGAAATCTTTTCTTTCTCTTCTTTTTTATGAGTTTTTTTACTTCTGTCTAAATGACGCGCCTCCTGAAAGTTTATGTCGCAGCAGCGCAAAATAGTTTAGAAATGTAGCAGGATATGCAAATAGGGCAATGAATGTTTATCTTTATTTTCCGTAATCCCATCGTCATCGAGTAGTATACTAAACTAAACTAAACTTCACTACGATAAAAATGAACTTTTTCTGGCTTCAAACTAATCAGTTCGTTTTTACCATCTGTTCATCTGATTTGCTACAAAAATCAACAGAAGAGCTAAAGTCGTCCCAGCCGCGTTCTGCCGTTACGTTGTCGGGCGATATCGCGAAAAAGCTAAGTTATATCGGGCGATATCGCGAAAAAGTTGAGTGCATCGGGAAGTGATCGTCATTGAGCGAGAACTTAGCTCATTGCTCTGCTAGTATGTAAGGTTGTAATTTGAAACATTAGGGGTTTTGCAACTTTGAAACATGAACATGGGCTAGCGTGTCAACTTCAATATTGTTTTGACTGACGTGCGAGATAAGATGAATAACCGGTGTTTGACAGCAGGGAAATATGAGTAATATTTGAAACATTAGCTCATTATGCTCTTAGTATGTAAGGTTGCGATTTGAAACATTAGGGCTTTTGCAGTTTTGAAACAGGGACTTGGAGCATATTGTTAACAAGTGCGTGAGGAGATGAGTGACTGCTGGTTGACAGCACAGAACTATGAATAAGATTTGAAACATTACACGGTTGGTCCCCTAGTATGATTCACTGCGATTTGTGACGTTACCATTTTCTCCGTTTTTTTGAAGTAGGGAAACGAGGTAATGTTTCCACTTGATTCTGTCTGTGTAAGAGATGAGTTGCTGGAGAATTATTACAGCCTGACGTAAGGGAAGTATAAGTAAAGTTTGAAACATTAGCTCAATGGGCTGGTCATGTTGAAGTGAGATGCGTGAAAAAATTTTGATCTATTTTTTAGCCACTTTTATCTGTCCGAAATATCGATAGCGATAACGACAATCGACATTTTTTTAAAATTTTATTATATCGATATCGTATCTAATTTCCAAGTTTGAACTATCGATATCGATATTGTGCTAAAAAAGTGCAAATGTAACGCCACGCAACTGTTATGTACTGATGATGTTCGGTAAAAACGCAAGTGGCATAAGGCAAGGTTCACTTCATTCTTAAGCGCGTTTTATTCACAGCATTACACAAATGGATACAAGTACTAAGCAGAGTTCTATTCTTCGAAACATTTTCACTACACGTCTTCCGTTCAATGCTTAGCATAATTCTGCATGATCGCTTGCCTTTTTTTATATTGCTCGGGCACGAGTAAGCAGAAATTATATGTGTGAATAGAAAGATACTCCTTACACGTAAGCTTAGGCAGAATGAATGCCTTGTCTAGTACTACTGCGTTTACCTCAGTTTCTAGTACTAAAAATTCAATATAAGCTGATGAACCACTACCGACTACGGTAACGATATCGAACATTTCTCACAACAAGGAAAAAACGATATCATTACACCTGCAACCCTAAAGCCACGTCAGCCTAATGTGTAACCTCAAAATACAGTTGTGGCGTACTAGTGTCTGAAACTTCGGGGCAGCGAATGCTGTACGTGTACACTGTAACACTGACAAATTACTAGTCGCAAATGAATACCGTATTTTTGGGTGTATATCCCCCCAGTGTATAACCCCCCATTGGCAAAACATAAAATTTTGCCCAGCGTATATCCTCCCATACTTTTGACCTCAAAAACATGCCTCTACACACCTCTCAGAGACATAAATTTTGCCCAGTATATATATCAACCCCCCCCCCCCCCCCCAGTGTATAACCCCCCATCAGACCTCTCGATTTTTGTATAGTCCCATGGGGCTATACCCCTAAAATTACGGTACTCAACGTACTGTCGACAGAAAGCGCGCAACACTACAACGTAGAGAAGAAATCATGCTCTATGATAAGCAAAAATTATCACACGTATGTACATGTGTGAATAGAAAGAGACTCGCTTACACGTAAGTTTAGGCAGAAGGAATGCCTTTTCTAGTACTACTCAGTTTACCGTTAGGCATTTAAAGCTACATATGGTGAACAAATCTGCGACTACTCCAATAACGTATCAATTGAACAGCAGGTGAGACTAAAGAGGTACTAGTAATGTTCGTAAATTCACACGGTGCATGTCCGTTCTAAATACACGATCAATTCAATTCAATCAATTCTTTCCCATGGAAGAGAACGATTAAACGTAAAGTACCGTATTTTTGGGTGTATCCCCCAGTGTATAACCCCCCATTGGCAAAACAAAAATTTTGTCCTATGTACAGGGTGTCTCACGTAAATCTCCCTAATGGTCCAGCCTTATAACTTCCGTGTTACAGTAGATATCAAGCTGAAAGTTTGTCCCCAGAAACCCAAGAATGTGCCATACTTTGTGGCAAAATTTGAGCCAGATAGGTCAAGTAGGGATGAAATTACGAGCTTGCAAAGTTGCGACCACGTTTTTCAATCTTTTGTAATCAGTATCGCCACTATTGACCTCGACAGCCCCTTGAAAGCTGTTAGGGGCTGTATATCGCCTATATTTTTTATCCTTTGTGTTCTGGACTGTAATGACGTTCAGCCATTGTTGTTCCATCATGTTGCCGTGCTGGATGAGCAGCTTGACCATGCTGAGCAGAAGATTTTAAATTGTCAAAGCAATGTTCAGTGCGGAAAATGATAAAACAGGGTCCAAAATGTCCAAGTCTGTAATTTTGTTGGCTGTGGGCCTATCTGGCTCAAATTTTGCCACAAAGTATGGCACATTCTTGGGTTTCTGGGGACAAAATTTCAGCTTAATATCTGCTGTAGTGCGGAAGTTATTAGGCTGGATCGTTAGTGAGATCTACTTGAGACACCCTGTACATAGGACATAATTTTTGTTTTGCCAATGGGGGGTTATACACTGGGGGATACCTCGAAATACGGATCTTTTTACGTTTAATCGTTCTCTTCCCATGGGAAAGAATTGATTGAATTGAATTATCGTGTTATTTCAGAACTGACATGCACCGCATGAATTTACGAACATTACTAGTACCTCTTTACTCTCACCTGCTGTTTCAATTATACTGTATATTGGAGTAGTCGCAGATTTGTTCACCATATTAGCTTTAAATGCCTAACGGTAAACTGAGTAATACTACGAAAAGGCATTCCTTCTGCCTAAACTTACGTATTAAGCGAGTCTCTTTATCTCACACATGTACATACGTGCGATAATTTTTGCTTATCATAGAGCATGATTTCTTCTCTACGTTGTAGTGTTGCGCGCTTTCTGTCGACAGTACGTTGTGAGTGCCCGTACTTTTAGGGGTATAGCCCAGTGGGCACTACACAAAATTCAGAGAGGTCTGATGGGGTGTTATACACTGGGGGGGCGGGGGGGGGTTGATATATATACTGGGCAAAATTTATGTCTCTGAGAGGTGTGTAGAGGCATGTTTTTTAGGTCAAAAGTATAGGACTACGCTGCTGGCAAATTTTTATGTTTTGCCGATGGGGGGTTACACACTGGGGGGATATACACCCAATATTAAATACGTATTCATTTGCGACTATAATTTGTCAGTGTTACAGTGTACACGTACAGCATTCGCTGCCCCAAAATTTTAGACACTAGTACGCTCACAACTGTATTTTGAGGTTACACATTAGGCTGACGTGGCTTTAGGGTTGCAGGTGTAGTGTTGCCGTTTTTTCCTTGTTGTGAGAAATGTTCTTGATATCGACTTACCGTAGTCGGTAGTGTTTTTTCATCAGCTTATATTGAGATTTCGTACTAGAAACTGAGGTAAACGCAGTAGTACTAGACAAGGCATTCATTCTGCCTAAGCTTACGTGTAAGGAGTATCTTTCTATTCACACATATAATTTCTGCTTACTCGTGCCCGAGCAATATAAAAAAAGGCAAGCGATCATGCAAGATTATCTAAAGCTTTGAACGGAAACGTGTAGTGAATGTTTCGAAGAATAGACTTGTTAGTAATGGTATCCATTTGTGTAATGCTGTAAATAAACGCGCTAAAGAATGAAGTGAACCTTGCCTTATGCCACTTGCGTTTTTACCGAACATCATCAGTACATAACAGTTGCGTGGCGTTACATTTGCACTTTTTTACACAATATCCGATATCGACTAATCAAACTTGGACAATTAGATACGATATCTATATAATAAAATTTTAAAAAAATGTCGATTGTCGTTATCGCTATCTGATATTTCGGACAGATAAAAGTGGCTAAAAAATAGATCGAAAATTTTTTCACGCATCTCACTTCAACATGACCAGCCCATTGAGCTAATGTTTCAAACTTTACTTATACTTCCCTTACGTTCAGGCCGCAACAATTCTCCAGCAACTCATCTCTTACGCAGACAGAATCAAGTGGAAACATTACCTCGTTTCCTTACTTCAAAAAAAACGGACGAAATCGTTACTTCACAAATCGCGAGTGCACTCATCTGGACCAACCTTACGTTTCAATCTCATTCATAGTTCTGCGCTGTCAACCAGCAGTCACTCATCTCCTCACGCACTCGTTAACAATTTACTCCAAGTCCCTGTTTCAAAACTGCAAAAGCCCTAATGTTTCAAATCGCAACCTTACATATCTGAAGAGCATAATGAGCTACGTTTTTCAAATATTACTCATATTTCCCTGCCTGTCAAACACCTGACCATTCATTCTTATCTCGCACTTCAGCTCAAAGCAATATTGAAGTTGCACGCTAGCCCACGTTCCCATGTTTCAAGTTGCAAAACCCCTAATGTTTCTAATTACAACCTTACATACTAGCAGAGCAATTAGCTTAAGTTCTCGCTACAATGACGATCACTTCCCGATGCACTCAACTTTTTCGCTATATCGCCCGATATAACTTAGCTTTTTCGGCCAATATCGCCCGACGACGTAACGGCAGAACGCGGCTGGCACGACTTTAGCTCTTCTGTTCATTTTTGTAGCAAATCAGATGAACAGATGGTAAAAACGAACTAATTACGTTTGAGCCAGAAAAGTTCATTTTTTATCGTAGTGAGTTTAGTTTAGTTTAGTTTGTTTACTTTAGTATACTACTCGATGACGATGGGATTACGAAAAATAAATATAAACATTTCATTGCCCTATTTGCATATCCTGCTACATTTCTAAACTATTTTGCGCTGCTGCGGACATAAACTTTTCAGGAGGCGCGTCATTTAGACAGAAGTAAAAAAACTCATAAAAAATAAGAGAAAGAAAAAGACTCCGTTATCTCGGGCTATATTTTCATTTCAGTTTTTAGCAAATTACATACATTGTTACTGTCTGTGTTCCCAGCGGACGTTTCCCATCACGAAAATGCGGCGCACAGCCGATCAACGCGAACGTGCTGGTGGCAAACGCTATTAGTCGTCAGTTGATAACCGCGGCCCCGCTTTCATTACGAGTTGGCCAAAGATAGGCGAAAGCATATTGATGGGAGTTTGATTATGTTTCGCCCCAGAGAGAGATTTGCTCGGATGTTTGAGTTATAGAAAATGGATAAGTTGATTTACTCTTTGGATTTTTGGTATATTTTGAAAAAGTAATATTGGTTTATTTATGGTTTACTAGTAAAGAAAATGGTAGGAGGGTTATATCTATGGGTAGGTGAGATTATGTGAGTAGTCTCTTTCTAATAGTTGGTTGAATAGTCTTTTAATAGTCTTTTAATTTATATTTTCGAAGGTTGTGAGGAAGTAGAGAGAGGTGAAGGTAGGGTAGTTTAGTGGGGTAGATAGATTTGTTGATTATTTCTTCTTTTTTGTAGTGAGTGGTTATAGGATGGTCTCGAGTATGGGGGTGAGGATCTGGTTTATTGTGTGTGGAGGTTGTCTTTAGAGTGGTCTGTTTTGGGCTCCTTTCTCGTGGTTTGGTCGGCGTAGGTGCGGTATTATGTGTTACCCTATTATTATGCATGGTGAGCTGATGCCGGAATGGGCAGTTTCGAATGATGTCATTCGCCGCCCCATACGAGGACGACTTTTTGCTCTCGCCGATGTTTGAGCTGGAGTTAGCAAACGCGCAAAGCACGTTGAATCTATTACTTTTTGCAATTTTGGTATATTTTTGAAAAGTAATTACTTTGGCTTTATTTACGTGTTTGCTAATTGCAGCTCAAAAAAACGGCGAGGAGGGCGAGAACGACAACTCCTCTTATGGGGCAAGGCTAATACCTATCGTCGAGTAAAGTCTCTTTCTACATAGTCCTGGTTGACATAGTCCTTTCTACATAGTCCTTTCTACATGTTCATATTTCTCGAAGGTTGACCTGAGGCAAGTAGAGAAGAGGATGAAGCGTAGGCGTAGTTTAGTGTGGAAAATGATAAAACAGGGTCCAAAATGTCCAAGTCTGTAATTTTGTTGGCTGTGGGCCTATCTGGCTCAAATTTTGCCACAAAGTATGGCACATTCTTGGGTTTCTGGGGACAAAATTTCAGCTTAATATCTGCTGTAGTGCGGAAGTTATTAGGCTGGATCGTTAGGGAGATCTACGTGAGACACCCTGTATATTCCCCCTGGTGTATAACCCCCATGTACTCGAAGGTACCTAACCTACCTATGTAAGCTGGTTGGTCATACGCTAGCTCTAGCTACTCCTACACCATGCTACCATGCCTATAAGCTTACAAATAGCTGAGCCTGTCTTATGGTGGAATAACCCTGTTTTAACCACGATTATGCCCTAAAACACGTACTTTTGACCTAAAAAACATGCCTCTATACACCTCTCACAAACAAAAATTTTGTCCCATGTGTTATCCCCCCCCCCCCCCCCCCCCCAGTGTATAACCCCATCAGACCTCTCGATTTTTGTATAGCCCCACCCATGGGGCTATACACCCAAAAATACGGAACGTATGTTGTGTCTTTGTTATCTGGAACAGTAGTCACTTAGTACTCATCGCTGGACTCGCTGTAGCTGCGATATATCGTAGGAATCCTCAGCGTAGGTTGAGCGGAACCGGTGGAAGTACTCGGACCACCATAACCAGCAGTGTTCGGTACCAGTTGGGCGACGGGTTGGAAAGCTCCCGTCGTTCGATGATGATAGGTGAAGCTGTTCGAGCGACGCCGTACCGCGTGTTGTTCTCCGTCGACGTTTCCAGAGCGACAACCTGTGCCAGGATTGTTCCCCGCAGTACTTTCAACTGTAATACCAAAGTGGTCCTTTCGACACCAGTAGTAATGATATCTTTTTTTAGTGAGAAGTAAAGATGTGGTACTAAAAATGAAAGTATGCTAGATAGCATCGTTTAGGACCCGAATTGTGGTAAAAGTATTTATTATTCCGAATGTCAAACGATGGTATCGTCGTAAGAATACGTCAAAAAATAGGTAAAGTAGGAAAGAACCCACCCACCCCGCCAGCTTATTGCTAACGATGTACTATTTAAAGGAATCCACGCACGCGTGTATTATTCGTTTCGAACTATGTTCATTCAAAAAATCATCCTCCGGACTTTATAATTTCTGCTAGTTTGCCCCATTGAAATCGCCCCCATGGCTGTGGGGCGAAAACCCCCATCTATCTTTTTTGGTGCGTCGGTTTTTTCCCTTTCTTTGAGTACAATACAAGTGCCAAGTTGCAGCGGAAACTTGGCTAATTGTCGTCCGTTTTTACAAATTACTCAAAGAATGCTACAAATACATCGCACATCGCACCAAGAAAGTAATTAGGGGGTTTCGCCCCACAGCCACGGGGGCGATTTCAATGGTGCAAAATAGCAGAAATAGAAAGTCCGGAGGATTATCTTTTGAATGAACATAGTTTGAATCGAATAATACACGCGTGCATGGATTCCTTTAATGCGAAGGAAATAAAAGGCAAAGAACAATCCTTTGCTACAACCGGTCTTACTTCCATCAGAGCGGCCGTCTCCCCTTTCGTCGCTGATAGTCGAGGGTGCGCTCTGGCACCTGCAGTCCACCCGCGCCATATCGACCTCACCTGAAAAGATTCTCTTTTTATCGTAAAAGGTGCACTACAATCAGTAAGATAACTCGACGATAATAGCATCGATATCGTTATAATGTTGTCATTTCAGTACGCGAACGATATCGTATAGTTGATTACTTTTTCGATAATTTTTTTGTCCCTTATTTAAAAAGTAAGTATGACTCTCAACAAAGCGACATTGGAGCGAAACGTATAAGTAAAGTAATAGGTCGTACACGTTTTTTTTCATCATACCTTCCAAAGCGTAATTTTCGCGATTGTTGTTTCCAGTGTTGGTTTCTTGGCCATCCGTCATCAACGACATCAGTTCGGGAAATTCCTCGTCTGAGTCGTCCGAGTACCAGTTGGGAGAATATCCGCCCTCGTAGTCGTACCGAGAACGTTAGCTGTTTTCTCTCAACTAGCAGACGAATTGTGATGGACGTGTTTACATACTAGAGATATCGTTGAATATCGATATCGATATTGGATTAGTCGAATTACTTTTTTTTCTGGTATCGATGTCGGTATCGTATTGAATTTCTAGTTTCTTATTCGTATTGAATTTATTTTTCTTTTTGAAAAAACAGCAATACCGAAAAACGATATTGTATTGAAATTTAGCAAAGGTAAATACCGATATCGATCTGTCTATCGTCTATTTCTTTGCTCAAAAATGCCTGTTTCGCATGCGTTTCGCATGGTGTCTTTCCGTATAGTGTGCGGTAGTTTTCCCGTATGTTGTGACGAAATTTAGATCTGTTCTTTTTACCTTTTCCAAACTATCGATTTCAATTCGATATTTAGTCAGAATTAGCGATTTTAATAGTCACTCTGAACACTTTTCAAATCGATATTGAATTGGAATTTCCAATTTTGAAATATTGATATCGACCTCGATATCGGTCATTTTTGAAAAGGTAGTACCGATAGCGATATTGTTTTTATGTTCAGTTTTGTCTATTTACGTAGAAATTAGGTTTAATAGAAAGAATTTACGTAATTTAATTGAGTAATGAATTGAATTGAATTTATTTGAATTTAATTTACGCAGAAAGTAGGTTTAATAAAAGCACAACGCTCTCGGTAAGGACGAGCAGAGGAATGGACCTGTTCAGCGCCAGACGAATGGCCGATTTCCCCCCCGTCCTTGTCGATCCCTTCCGGCATTCCCCCCCCGTCCTTGTCGATTCCTTCCGGCGAAGCGCAGCGCCTCCGTTTCTGATCCGGTGAGCCTTTAGTGGTAGAGCAGCAAGCGACCAATTGTTCGTCGTCCTGCGCGGCCATTTCTTGCTTAAGTTTCATCAGTTCGTCCCATTGGCTTTTGGAAGCAGCCTCGCGCGCCAGCTTCTGTTTCTCTCTCTTCTCCTCCGAAATTTTCTGACGCTCGGCAGATGCATCGGTCTCCGTACTTCTTTGCGTCGCGTTGACTAGGGCTAATCGTCGCGAAATGAGTTCGCTGTCACCTACCTCGCCCAGCTGTGATTGTATGTGGCGAACGAGGTCATCCTCACCATCCCCCCGGTAGAAACGCGTCGGAGACTGAGCGTTTTGAACAGCGGCTACGATGTCCAGGCCAGGCCCCGGTGATTCTCCGTCCGGCAGGCCGAGAACACCCAAGCCCAGATCCTTTATCACCGAGATCCCGATGCTCTGTGCCGCCGAGACGGTCCAGTGCTCGGTCGATAGTATGGAAAGAGCAGCCTCCTATAAAAATCGACAGAATTATTGCATTGTAAGTTGCAAAGGAATGACTCGTAACGTCATGAATGAATGTTAACCCCTCCTCTATTTCGCAGGTCGCCGCGACCAAAATGCGACCTATAGTGCGACAAATATGCGATCGCATTTGTATCGCATTAGTAGCGCATTTGTATCGCATGTTGGCGCATGCAATCGCATTTTGGTCGCATTTTTGCAAACAATTTTTCCAAAAATGCTACCGATGGCGTTCTGGACACTTTGTCAATTTTGTCGTGACTAATGGTAATCGGGGAGTAGTTTATTTAACCCCTCCTCTATTTCGCAGGTCGCCGCGCCCAAAATGCGACAAAAATGCGATCGCAGTTGTATCGCATTAGTAGCGCATTTGTATAGCATTTCTATCGCATGTGGTCGCATGCGATCGCATTTTTGCAAACAATTTTTCCAAAAATGCTACCGATGGCGTTCTGCACACTTTGTCAATTTTGTCGTCTGGGGTCGCATTTTGGTCGCGGCGACCTGCGAAATAGAGGACGGGTTAAAGGGGGGATCTGGCGGGAATTTAGTACGGGAGGGCAAATTTCAGATTTTTGACTTTTGAGGGGCCCATCCGATATAAAATTCTGTCCTCTTTCGATCTAACCCCACATTCTGGAGTCAATTTTGCCCCTGTGAAGCGGCGCCGCAGTTAGGAAGTGGATTTCGCAACACTTTGGCCTATTTCGAGCTTTCTACCTGGGGCGCCGCTTCACAGAGACAAAGTCGGCTCCAGAACATGGGGTTAGATCGAAAGAGGATGCGATTTTACATAGGTAGGTGCTTACAAAAAGTTATAAATTCGAAATAGGTCTACTGTTTTTTTGTAGCCGTAAAAGTTGAAATGAAGTACAGGGTGTCTCACGTAGACCTACCTAACGATCCAGCCTTATAAC
>JASAMW010007044.1:0-10694 GCA_030247985.1 Epsilonema sp. ZAB3_2
TAACAACTCAATAAAGCAAGTTCCGACGACATGCAATAAAATGGTAAGTAAAGTATGCTTGTGTTCATTTACCTTTATTTCCATGCTAAAAGTAAGTAAAGTATGCTTGTCTCCATTTACCTTTATTTCACACGGAGAAAAATTTACCTTTTTTGTTTCAGGGAGCCAATGCATCCCAACTGGAGAAGGAAATAGGCTCGGATCAGTTGGTCAATGAGCATTTTTACGGTCTTGTCAATGTAAGTCTGCGCGTATTCTACTGAGTTTGGCCTTTGGCGTCGTCGGAAACAAAGTTGACCAGTTTAGTTCATTCGTGCAGCATTTATTGATGTTGATATTTTCTTTTTGTTTCAGTTTGGTAACACTTGTTACTGCAATTCCGTGATTCAAGCGCTTTACTTCTGTCGGCCTTTCAGGGATAAAATACTCCAGTACAAGCATCAAGTCAAAAAATCTGGTAAACAGTCTCACATTTGGTATACTATTCATACGTGAATGCGTCTGTTCTGTGCATATGTCGCGCTTGCATATGGATTGGTGCACAACAAGAAAAACTACTGAACTTTTCAGGCAGCCAGAAAGAAAATTTGCTCACGTGCCTTGCGGATTTATTTCACAATATCGCCACGCAAAAACGGCGAGTTGGAACGATAGCTCCGAAGAAATTCGTGACGAAACTGAAGAAGGAAAATGGTAAGGTTCGCAAGCTCGTGCAAGAGAATCTCGTTCTGGTAGCTTGTTCGAGTTTACACGTCTGTTACTCACAACGAATGCAGTGCGCAGTTTACTTGCGCTGCCTCCCAGACGCCATCGCTCTTGGTAAAACCGTATACTGATTTTGCAAGTAAAAAGAGGAAGCGTGCTGCGGCAAGAAAATAAATCTGCTAAAGGCTCACTGCTATTAAAGGTTGCTGGGGAGAAAAGGCTTGTTTTGAGCAGAATATACACTTTTACTCACTGCCATGGACGTGAAATGATAGATTCAGCGGGCAACAGGCGCGGTCTTTTCGCTTCAAAGCAATCTACTAGAATACGTTATTTTCTTGTATTACTAAATTGTAGACTAAATTGTAGTAGCCTACTAAATTGTAGCCTATTAAATTGTATTGTAAATTGTAGCCTACTAAATTGTAGACTATTATGAAAACTTTACTACTTGATATACTTACTTTCGAATGTTATGAAGAGGTGATGCAGCTCGTTTGTTTGAGGTGTTTCCAGTTACTGGGCGCTGGGCGCTGAGAGCGGAGGGGTTAACCACTGGGCGCTGGGCGTTGGGCGCTGGGCGGTGAACAGTAGCATCTATTTTGCGCAAGCGCATGGACAGACTTAGGCTTAGGCTGAGGCTTAGGTTGAGGCTAGGCTTAGGCTTAGGCTAAAGCTAAGGCTTTGGCTTAGGTATTGGATGCAGAGGGGTATGCCTCAGCCTAAGCCTCAGCCTAAGCCTAAGCCTAAAGTCCGTCCATGCGCTTGCACAAAATAGATGCAACTGTTCACCGACCAGCGCCCAGCGCCCAGTGGTTAACCCCTCCGCGCCCAGCGCCCAGCGCCCAGTAACTTGAAACACCTGTTTGCTTGTTTGTTTGTTTGGTTCAGTGCTCTTCGACAATTACATGCAACAAGACGCTCATGAGTTCCTTATGTTTCTGCTGAACACAATCTCTGAGACGCTAAGCGAAGAGAAGAAGCAAGAGAAAGCTGCTGCCATCGCCAGCAAAACTTCTACAGGAGGAAAAACAGGTGCGTATTTTATTGTTATACACGTATATGTAGTAGAAGCAAGAACGCACAAGTGATTATGCGCATGGACGAAAAATATAAAAATACTGTACATGTGGTTACATGCTGCAGTGAGTGGGACACACACACTACGGTATGATGAAGTCGATCCTACCTAGTAGCTTTGTCATCCCGTTTTCTATTGTGCAGGCGGCAAGGCAGCTGTGAGCCCGGTTGACCATACTTCTGTTAGCACCATCACAAGTCAGATGATGACTGCAACTGTGCATAGCCCGATAGGAGGAGGTGGTGTGAGCCATAGCAGTGCCATAGGCGCTATCGGGGCCGGCGGAGGTTTGCAAGTGGTGGGAGTTGTAGGAGAGGCGTCGACGAGTAAAGCTGCGGCCGAGAAAACCTGGGTTCACGACATCTTTCAAGGAACGCTCACCAACGAGACGCGATGTCTCAACTGTGAAATGGTATGCTCATACGAATACGCATACATACTGTACCTAGTACTGTACCGTATTTTTGGGTGTATATCCCCCCTGAGTATGTCCCCCCCCCCCCCCCCCCCCCCCCCCCCCCCCAGTGTATAACCCCCCCCCCCCCCCCCCCCCCCATATTGGCAAAACATAAATTTTGTCCTATGTACTATATCCCCCCCTGGTGTATTATAACCCCCCATGTACTGGAAGGTACCTAACCTATCCTACCTATAAGTAGCAGTATGTAAGGGCTGATAAATGGTAGTAGAAGAAAGAGGATGCGTGCGGTATGGAATGGAGAGTTGATTGAAGTTGTATTTTCGGATGGGGAAATTTTCGGACACATGTCTGACCTCAATGTGCATGCACGCACAGCGACATTTACTGTATTACGTATGAATGTACTGTAGACTACGTATGTATGAAAGACGGTAAAATTCGGACGTTAAAATTTTCGGACAGAATTTTTTATCCGAAAATTTCCACCGTCCAAAAATTTCATCATTTACAGTAATAGATCGGGCCCGTGGGTCAAGTAGGGTTTCAGCATGCAGCAGTGAAAAACCTTTGGGTCCCCCAGGCAGATGCGGATGGGTAAAGCAGGTTTGTAAGCAGAGAAAAACGGTGGGCAAAATCGGAAGTGAAGTATGGTATCAGGGGACACAGCACCATATTGGTCACATATTCACAGTTTCGTTGACATGAACACTTCACGCTAGCAATCTAAACATGAGCCTGTGAACTGCTCTGCAACTGAAGGTTTTGTTGCTTTTGTGCGCGTTTTTTCAGTTTCGTTGACTCTTAAGATTTTTAGCAATACGTACTGCACATGGAAATATACTGTACATACAAAAAATTCGTACAGTAAAATTTTCGGACAGAATTTTTTGTTCGAATTTTCCGAAAATTTCCTCCGTCCGAAAATTTCCCCGTTTACAGTAATAGATCGGGCCCGTGGGTCCAGAAAGAAATGAATCTATTGTACAGCTATCAGTACTGTATCTGCTGCAGAACTTCTTTTCAAAATTACCTGCTTTTTCTCTCCTGCCATTTGAGTTGAGATGTTCTTCTTCCACAGCATTCCAGGCATTGTTTTATTGAATCGCTCTTGAACACGCACTCCTTCCAAAAGAGAGTTCTCCTTTTGAATTGCTGTTGAAGATACGATCCTTTCAGAAGAAAATCATTCCCTTTCTCACTGACTATGCACAATTTTTCCCCTGTGATTCTTCAATGCAATAGCGCCGCCGCTCAGCAACAGAGCAAAAGCACAAAATAACTCTAGTCTGTGACGTGTCTCAATTTTCGTCGCATTTTTATTTTTCGTATGCAAATTCCACTCTTTAACACACTGTTCTTTTCATGTAAATTATTTTTGGCTCTACTGTCGACATTTCCTATGCAAATTACTCCCCAGACCACATGTTTTTTCTCTTCGCCTTGCATGCAAATTAGTCCCTCTGAGCTCAACTACTTATCCTGTGTTTTCGTCTTTTGCCCAGTTCGTCGCGATGGTGTAGGCGATAGAGCTTTCGTCTTCTACTCCTACGGGGAGCCGGTGTGAGATTCGAACCCGGGGCCGCCCAAATTTTTCCCTAATTTTCAAGAACACCTAAAACTTCTAAACGTCAACGAAACTTTAGGTTCTCTAAAACGTCAACGAAACTTCATCATGGGGCGTATCGCCGCCACATACGTAGGATCGCCAAATTGAAAATTTGAAATTTGTCCTATGTCCTATACCTACACAGTACGTAACCCTATCCTACAGCATACTACGTAGGGTCCCTATACCCGTATGATTAAGGCAACTCAACGTGGTAGCCCTTACGGCGAGGCCGTAAGGGCAAAAATACGGTACACTGCATACAGTACTGACTCTACCAACGTCCCTCAAGCTCTCACAAAAGTCGTACACCCTGGGTCGGTGTAGACAGTTTGAAAGAATCCGGGCGCTGTCTAGCCGCCGCGTGCAAAGTGCGGCGCGCGCGTAGACAGTTGCGAAACGCGCGCCAAATTGTAGTCCGCTTCTTTCGCAACTGTCTGCGTAGACAGCGTCCAGATTTTTTCAAGCTGTCCTGTCCACACCAACCCTGGGTGTACGACTTTTGTGGGAGCTTCGTGGGTGTAAGAGAGCGTCCGACGCTACCCAGAGTACCATAACACGAACGGTATGTGCATTTGCATTGCAGGTGAGCAGTAAGGATGAGGAGTTTATCGATCTGAGCGTGGATGTGGATCAGAACGCGAGCATCACGCACTGTCTGCGTCTCTACTCCAACACTGAGATGCTGTGCAGCGACCAGAAATACGCCTGCTCCAACTGTTGCTCCTTTCAAGAAGCACAGAAGAGGTACACACGCTGCTATAGTCTGGCCAGTAGGAGTTGGCAGTGGGACGCAAGGCCGTCCCGCTACTTTCTCCTTCCTCCACACAGCGCTCAGGAGAAGGAGGAAAATGCCATGTATGTACTCCTGACATTTACATACTCCGTGGCACAGGAAACAAAACAGCCATGAACACCTTGAGAAAGAATATACAGTATAGAAGTCCTTGTGGTGTTATGGAGATCGCAAAACGAAACCTTGATTTGAGTCCCACTGCCAACTCCTACTGGCCAGACTATAGGGTATTAGTACGTGCCGTAAGATTCGAGGATAAATAAATTAGTAGTGTTAGAGTAGTGGTTCACCGCGATATAGGTATAGTATAGGTAGGTAAGGTACCAATGAAATATTGAATGAATGTGTATGTATATGTTGTGTGTGAATTTTGCAGGATGCGAGTGAAGAAGCTGCCTCTGATTCTATCTTTGCATCTGAAGCGTTTCAAGTACATGGAGCAAGTGAATCGTTTTGTGAAAGTCTCCTGTCGGGTTCTTTTCCCGCTGGAACTACGTCTGTTCAATGTGGTATGCAAATGCAACGCAGTGCGCGCGAGTGTTGCTGCTTGCATTTATCGACCTGTTGCGCTCTAGATTACATACATGCGATTACATACTCGATTACATGGCGAGAAGTTGCTTGTTCTAGTCGGATGACGCGATCAACCCGGATCGCCTGTATGATTTGGTAGCCGTGGTGGTGCATTGCGGTAGCTCTCTGAATCGAGGCCATTACATCACTGTGGTCAAGTCACACGGATTCTGGCTGCTTTTTGACGACGACATTGTCGAGGTTTGCTTCTTGTATCATTTCTTCGTATTGCGTCTTTATATGAACTGAATTCTGTACAGCGGTGGCATACGGTATCCTTTCGCTTTTGTAGAAAATTGATCCGCAGAATATCGAGGATTTCTTTGGTTTGGCAGCGGAGAACAACGCCACCAGTGCCACGAGCGCCGTGTCAAAAAATACCGAGTCCGGATACATTTTATTCTACCAAGCTCGAGATTGTAGCACTGTGGGAACGTTGGAATCAAAAAGCAACAGTATTCATTCTTAGTACCATAGGAATAGGTCGGCACCGGCAGGCTGCTACAAGCTATGGCATAACTGAAACTAAACTAGTCCATTAGCCCTACTAAAATATTTACAAGGTTACGGGGTGTCCCAAATATCACGCAGATGTGTGCATTATTATACTATTATACTATATATATGTGCAACTTTAGACACCTGCAATGAGTAATCACCCTTACGGATAATGGACTATGGTCTGTCTACTGAAAGAATGCGGACATTTACGAAGCCGCGGAAGGCTTGTTCGCACAAAATTACATAGAAACGTCCCTACATTTTACACACTATTGTCTTCCGCCAATATATAGTCTCCGCATTTTCTCAGTGGACCGACTAAGTTGCGAGTTAGGTTAGCTGCAGGTATCAAGAGTATCAAGAATTCATAAGGATGTCTTCATTGCTGTACTATTCACTCCTCCCTCATACGAGAGACTACTAGGAATTCTTGATGGACACAATAGAATAATAAGGAATGAGCTCTTTCACATGTGTGTGTCTCGTTTTTTCTGAGAGTCAGCAACCCATTATCATTACCATAGGTCAGTACGTACCAGTTGCGCTAAGAATTTTGGGTGATCGCGAGCTGACCCTCCGGTTAAAAAACCCATAATTCTCAGAGTAATTATTGGTCGATAGACCTAGAAACATTAGGAGTTCATGGTTTTCAGTTATTCACGGTCTATCTAAGTATTCGATTTTAGAGTTTGTTTTTTGTGCGCCCTCCTCAGTAGCGAGCGGGTTTTCTGGTGGAGAAATATTGAATGCAGCAGATGGAATAGGTATTTTCTTGCTGTTATTTATTATTGGCAATTGTTAGTTTTGTTATGTCAGGAAATACGCGTACCAAAAGCATTATTACAAACAAATTCGCTCCTTGGAATATTGTAAATTTGTATTTTTACTTTTACCTGTCCTGTCCTGTATGTAAATTGTTCATAAATTACCTATATTTTATCGTCAAGTCTGGTTTGTTGGGTCAGCTGTGATTCAAGAATAAATTGCAACATTTGACCAACCAACGTCTTTCAGTGTGGCATAGTGCAGCACGTGCACATACTTTTCATACAAAGAACAGTAGTCAAACCCGAAACCAACAGTACTTGGTGAAATACAGTATGCAGACAGACACACCAGCAAACAACAATAATGGGCCATCTAGCCTTCAAAAAACCTCGCCAACAATAAAGCCACAATAAACTGTTCTGAGAAACCAAACAAAAAATATTCCTCGCACAATCTAATCTGCGGATCATGGTTGGTGTCATCTGATGAACGGTTGTCTATGCTTTTGCAGTGGCATAATCCGAGGGGAACGAGAATCGATGACTGCCCGTTGCGCTGACCATGGGCAAACAGCCGGCATTCGGAATCACATTCCATCGCAGCACCAACGACACGTTATTGTTGCCTCTGCAATAGTTACATAACGCCGTGTGATTATAAGGAGGAGCGGTCGTCGCATTCAACAAATCTAGCTCTACAGACTTTGCGACCAATACTGTACAGTTGAACCTGGCGTTGCACTAAATTGGGTTGCGTCTTCGTTACTTATGATATCCAGTTCAACTGCCTTGGTCGCACAGTCTGAAATTATGTTTTCCACCATCCACTACATTGGATGCTGTACTTTGGGAGAAAACCTGGTCACACAGTATCAGGCAAGTTTATGACACATTGGATGGTCCGTTCGTTACGTACAATAGTCCGTGTCCGTCGTCCCAGAAGTAGTATTTTGGATTTCCAGCTTTGATATCCACTACTGAGTTATCTCCCCGCACGATAATCTTATCCCACAGCACCACTTGATTCACTTGCTACAAACAGAAAACTCATATGAGCATTGACACTTCAAGAATGTAGGTAGCCTATAATATATACATGTACCTAACATCCGTACGTTTGTATCGGTGGAGTATTCGGCGGTGAGAAATAGAAAGAGCTGCTTGACATTCCAGTTGAAGAGCGGACTAACGTCAGCTTGAATTTCGTAATTGACAAAGCCCAGATCCCGATTCTCCCTAGCCGCACTGTAGTCCGGCAGATTCTTCCTGCAAACAACACATAATGTACGAATATACCTTGCCTGCCTGGAATTCCAACACACGAACACGAGCTACCTATTGGTCTTACCAGGAGTAATATAAAAGTAACCCTTTTATATTACTCCTGGTCTTACCAATTGGAACCGTGCGGTATACGTACAATAGGTACAGGATGGAGGGGGTGCGCACTAACGGGTAAGACCAATAGATCCAGGATTTCATGTACAATAGGTCTCAGCGTACAGGAGTACGCACAGGCAACTTGCCTGCCTCCAAAGTAAGATACAACTGTCCCAGATAGGCTAAAGCACAAAGCAAGCAAGGACTTACACGAACACTTTGCTCGTATCCAGCTTCACCGCCGCGTTGTAGGGTTCGAAAGCTGTGGTGAGAAAGCAGGCGAATGTCATCGCCGCCAACACGCTCAAAGTGAAGGCGAAGACGGCGTTGGCGCGCGACAAAAAACTGTGCATCTGCAATCAGCCACGCACATACTACCCATAATCCCACTAACTACACACCACATCATTATTCATACATACAGTACATGCAGCATACACAAAATATCCACTCAACATGGTATGTGAAACCATGAGCAGCTGTTCAAGAAACACTCTCGCATGAAGTGACAACAATCATCTTTATTTCTGCTTCAACAAAACAGAGCACAGGAGGAAAAGAAAGCAAGAGATGCTCCTAGGCGACCAGGACGCAGGCGCCTCCGACTTTCTTGATCTTCTGCTCTGCTGAGCGACTGAAGAACTTGGCCTTCACAATGACCGGCTGCTTCGGCAGGCGTCCCTTGCCCAGCACTTTGTGGTAACCCTGAAAGATGTGCATCATCATACCGCAGCCCCGGCCCGAGGTTCTTTCTATGTTGGGCAATGCACGGGGGGGGGGGGGGGGGGGGCCCCCCCCCCCACTTTGTTTACTATTGCAAATTGGGCCCATGGGGAGGGGCTACGCACCGGCAAATAGGATACTTATACTTGAATTCCGCCGGGATAACTACGTAATTACCGAGCGGATCAGGTTTACTCCGTGAGATTACTATGTTACAGTAGCGAACGTACAGCTCTGAGGCAGTCGATGACGGGCGCCTTGTCCTTGTTCTTCTCGTACTTCTGCCTCGTCTGTTCCGAGACCAACGTCCACAGCTTGTCCAGATTCACCGTCGGACAGTAGAGGGCGTTCTTGCGCAGGTGAAAGTTACGCATACCCACCTACACATATACAAAACACACAAGTATTGGCCTCGGACGCTACTGCCACACATACGCAGCTGTACATATGATATACATCCGTTCAGCCCACAATGCAAACCAGAAAGACATTGGCGGTGTTCATATGTTTTATCAGTGTAGTAAACTGGTAGGCCAAATTGATCAAAATCAACGAGCTGATTCCTCCGATTGTCGGTCAGCTCAGCCTTCTTACACTGGTGACTGGTCGTACGTACGTGCTCTACCTTTCCAAAGTATCCGGGATGATACTTGTCCCAGTTGATGCGATGATGATGCTGTCCTCCGGCGTTGCCTCTGCCTCCCGGGTGTTTGCGGTGTTTTCCGATGCGTCCATGGCCGTGACTCACGTGACCGCGCAGCTTCCGCGTCTTCTTCTTGTTCGTCGCCATCAGCCTTATCTATTCTCGATAATAAAAACATAATAAATAATCACTTAGAATTTGCGCACACTATATCAAACAAAAAATACATACGGGAAACAGTATAGGAATCGGGTAGCACAGGACCCATGTTGCACAGTTCAAACGAAAAGCGCATGACTGAAAATGTTTACTCGAATCGTCAGTATGCAGATGAGAAATTAGTGAAAAGTAAATTACACACTGCATATCAGCACGTAGATATGTGGTCATGTAAAGTCATGAATCCGTCCATCGTGGCAAAGTTCCTGATTTTTCTCCAACTTATTCCACCAGTCAAACAGAAAATGCTGCGACATGAGCAAGAACCAGGGCGAAAATTGAGTTTGGTCTGAAAACGTGCAAAATAGATGTTCGAAATTTGCATTGTCTGATTTTACCCCCACAGTACCGTATGCCTTTATGGTCCACATAGCCTTTTCATCCTACCTCCTTCATTTTGGGCTAGAAGAGTGTGCAAGGCGTGTGGATCCACGAATCTGACAGCTTCCACTTCGTTGCTATTGATGTGGGTGGGGAGGGCGTCCGATTGTGCCAGAAGCACGTGATCCAACTCGTACTCGCCCCAGTCCGCATCCGACTGCGCCCGATACACCACGCGAGTGAGCAGACTCAAAGAGCTCAAAGGCACCTGCAACGGAGCTGCCTAACTCGGTGCAAACACGTACAAACACGGTACTTAGCCTACATGACAACATTTGACGGCACAAAAGGTGCCGGAAGACTAGTGCGCTACACACGGAGCGAGTAAACTCACGGGGAATTCCCCGTACGTATGCGATGAAGCATAGGGAGGCCAGTGAATTCACCGTGAGTTTGAAACTCACCGTCGTGTGAATACGTGAGAAATATTTTGCGCTTGGGAGCAAGTGAGAATGCTCCACACAAAAAATAAAACTCGAAGTTCAAACTCACCGTCGAATTCACCGTGAGTTTACTCACCACGTGTGTAGCCCACTACTTCTGGCTTTCCACTGATTAGAGGAAAAAGCGAAACCAATCTTGTCGTCTACTGTAGAAAACGCAGAGCGTGTGCAGTGCACGTACGTACGGTACACATACACAACACCATAGAGTAATCGTGCATCAAGCGTTTCTCAGCAGTGCGCTACACACGAGGTGAAAAAACTCACGGTGAATTCAGGGAAGCTCGAACCTCGAGTTTTGGATTTTTCCACATAGTCGTGAGTTGCTCTGCCGTCCCTATGTTTCCGCACATACGTGTGGCAAATTCACGTGTGTGCAAAGCGCACTGTTGAGGACTTGAGGTGGCCGTAATTTCTCCCTGACACACTTTTCCCCTACCTGAAACGGCGTGTGA
>JASAMW010007045.1:0-10221 GCA_030247985.1 Epsilonema sp. ZAB3_2
CCGATTGATATCTAATTCCAGCTGTTTTCACTTCCTGACACCATACGATCATCCGTCTGCTTGTTTTCCGTTCGCTGTTTCCGCTCCAGTCGCGCTCTCTGCGCTCGTCTTCGTACGATGCAGGGACAACTGTCTATGCATGGACTTCTTGATAAATTTGGTCCAGGCTCTCCTGAGCCAACGAAAGCGAGTTAAGAGGAGATCAAGATATCGATCGAAAGCTTGTTACACGATCTCTTTGACGCGCCATAGAGCGCCTCTTGAAACGGCCTCTCCGTGGCGCTATTCTTGATTGAAACGATAACTTTTTCAAACACGTTTTTCTTGGATAACTTTGCGTAGAGGCAACGTAGAGAGGCGCCGCAGGTACCGATCGATTCCTCTCGTCAAGACGCGTTGAATGATGTGCCGCATGTTGAAAAATACCCAGTGGTTCCTTCGGAACACCCAAATCGCATGGTTTTTGGGGCGTTCTTCGGCGTGTCGTACTGCGCCGAATACAATAGCTTTGGCGCTGCCGTTTGGTGTACGTGTAGAGGAAGAATGATACTTTATTCACATTATGACTGATCACTTTTATCTTGCGTACAACGGCTACGACGAAGCCTCAAAATTGGCTCCGAAACTATAGCGTGAGACCTTAAGGTTCATTAAGGTTTAATTAAGGTTCATTAAAGTTCAATAAGGTTTTATTGTGATCCATTCAAGTTTTTTGTGTGCCTATGGAAATATTGTATGAAAAATCACCACCCTTCAGCTATACCTTGAAGCCAGAAAGGTCGAATTTGCACCTTGGGCATACAAAAGTATTGGAAAATTGCAAAAGTGATGAACAAAGTGCTGGCAAAGAAGCATTTTTCCAATTTCCACATATAAATTTTGTATGAAAAATTGAACCTGAACTCGAACTTGAACTCGAAAAAACCCTAATTTTTTGGTGAACCTGAACTCGAACTCGAACTCAAATTGAAATGCTGAACCTGAACTCGAACTTGAACTCGAATTCTCTAAAATTTTGAACCTATATTATACTACCATACACTCCGACCACGACTACCGCCCAAACCACCATCTCGCTGAGACGCCCCGGAATCCCTCCCCGCTCGAGTTGTGCTAGTATGTGTGTTGTGATCGGCAACTTGCGTTGGACCCCCGCCACGGTAGTGCGACCGAAACCTTTGAGAGCCGCAGTTAGAGTGCGTGACTCTACCATGGTCAGTTCGACCATTGCGACCTTTCGAACGCCAGAACCGCATGTTGCTGCGGTTTGTGCTGCGAGTTTTCGCTGGAAGAGCATTGCCAGGAAAAGGAGCAGGTTTTGAAGGAAGTCCTTGGATGATGGGGGCTTTGGTTGTCGTTGCAGTTCCCACATCAGCTTCTCGTACTGGAGCCAGGCTGACTGGTAGGTGCTCTTGGTTGTTGATGCCAGAGAATTGAACACCCGCATTTCCGCAATTGAGCTGAGATGGTCTTGATGTGAGCTCACTGAAAAACACAGACTCAAACACTGATGGGACTGGGGTGGGGGTGGGGGAGGCAGCCGGAGCCAGTGAAAAGAAACGGTCCCATTGAGCCCGACTGATGGCATCTGCCACTTCATTGCAGACGCCATCAATGTGAATCGCCGCCACATGACAGTCGAATGTTGCACAGAGGAAGAAGAGTAGTCGCATAAGTGCTGCCATCGCAGGCGATCTCGAGCGAGGAGCCCAGCACATTCACCGCTGTCATGGAATCCACGTGAAACTTGATCTTCTTCCCTTTCCACCTGCTACCAAATGTTGCCACAGCCAACACCACAGCGAACAGCTCCTTGAAGGGGATTGACTGCTTGTAGAACCAGCCTTCGAACGGGGCATACAGCCAGTCACCTTCATAAAAAGCACCACAGCCAGTAGTTGATGCATCCGTAAACAAGCATAGCTCAGCATCCAGTTCCTCTCGGGGATGATTGATGTCCCATTCCACTGTGGTAGGAAGAGCTGCCACCACCGAACATCCTCCAGGAATCCCACATCCAGGCTGACTACAGAGTCATAGTCTGACCGATCCTTGGTCAAATCGATCATCCTGCGCAGAAAGGCTCGGCCAGGCTGGCAAACCAGACAGATGAAGTGGAGCTTGCCCAGCACTGAACAGATCTCGCGAATTGTTGCAGAGCGCCGTCTTGCCCATTGCTCCAGCAACTCCAGACCTCTTCAAGACTCTCTTCAAAAATTTCAAACCAACCTCTTCAAGCATCCGTCGCATGAAGATAAGGCGAACTTCCCAGGAAAACTCACGTTCGCCTTTTCACGTTTTCACGTACATACAGAAGTCACGTAAAACCATTTCATTACATGTCACTACGCATGCACCCGTACATACACGCATGCATGTGCCAGTCCAGCATCTTTGTTCACTATACTGGCAAAATAGTTGTGAGACAAGAAAATTTAGGGTTTAAAAATATTACGGGACAATTGAAAAAATTGCAACCACAATCCTATACGTCGTTTGTGCCAGCATGCCCAGCTACCGTATGCCTCACAGCATATTTTTTTCAAAATTTGGGTCCAAACATACTTCTTCTTACCACTCCGCTACAACATTGCGTACGCGCTCCAAAAGTAGGACAAATACAGCAGTACCTAACATCAGACTAAAAACTAGCGATATCACCGTGAAATAGTCGTGACTTCGTCCACCTGAGGAATTATTCAGCAGAATGTGTTTGATGCGATCAAAATTGCCATCGTTTGGCGCAGGTTCAACTCGAAGTAAATGCGCCATCAAGTTGTACAGGTCCACCTGTTCAAGATCTCCACGTTCGCCCATTGTAGTATTGATGGCGTAGTTTTTCTTCAAATCCGGACCAACGGCGAGGAAAAACGGACGCATCTCGGGGTACCAGTTACCATAGCCATGCCAGCCGGAAATGGTAACATCTGGAAAAAAATTGAAATGGTAACAATAGAGAGAATAGACAATATAATGAAAGTACACATAGGGTACTGTGTGTGAGGTAAATCTGGCCATGGGAAAATTTGGTCACCTATTTTTAATTCCTTGAACTCTCCTCTTTCAAATGAGCTACTGTACCTGTAGTTTGCTTGCTTGCTATTTGGTTCATCATTTGCTGAAACAGCAATTTCACAGGACCTGAGGCGCCGGGTACCCTAAGATCGTGTTTACCCCACGGTACCTACTAGAGATGGGCCGAGACTCTCGGTCTCGGTCTCGGTCTCGGAAATCTCGGTCATTTTTGGCGATCTCGGTCTCGGTCTCGGTCTCGACTTTAGAATTTTCAAATTCTCGGTCTCGGTCTCGGTCTCGCAACTTTTAGGGCCTGTTTTAGGCGAGACCGAGACTAGATTGAAATCGTGCTTCACAAGCAAGTTTCATGCATTTCCGCTGAGATTTTAGCTGCCTATCATGAAAAAATTTCCCCTGCGGGGCGATTTTAGCCTTGTAATGTAGAAAATAGAAGTGAAGCGTCTATTTGCTACTGTTTTCGCAATTAAAATTTTCATAGAAAACGACCATCAGAAACAATAAAAACGAAATTCCATAAGTTTTTATACGAATGCTTAGTCTCGGTCTCGGTCTCGATCTCGGTCTCGACAAAATTCCCTAATCTCGGTCTCGATCTCGGTCTCGGAAAAAATTCTAAGTCTCGGTCTCGGTCTCGGTCTCGTTTTCAGCAACAATCCAGTCTCGGCCCATCTCTAGTACCTACCTACCGTACTACAGTAGGTAGCACTGTACGTACGTTACGTACGTACGTTACGTACTACATACGGAACGGAGTAAGTTGTGGTTGGAGCTTGTTTTCGTTAATTTTTTCTTCAAGATTTTATTTGACAACGGAACGGCTTTAAGAGGCTTTTAGCCTAAAAAATTTACATCATAAAAATGATTTTATTTTATTTTATTTTGATTTTATTTTAGATTATAATAATATATTATTATTATTATTATTTATTTATTATTATTTATTTAGTTAGTTAATATTTTATTTTATCATTGATTAATTTGGTACCCACACGATTAGCATACTAGGTTCTATAAACGAACCAATAAGAAAAGGTAATACAGCTTTTCTCACCTTTATCCGCTTTATCCCCGTACCAGGATATCCGATGCCCGATTCTTGCCATCAGAACCACAGGTCCCACTCTGCGATGGCGTTTGTAGTGAAAATGCTCGGGAAGCTCGTCCTTGTACCAGAGATCGAAAATGGGCTTGTGCTGCTGAATTCGCTTCAGCTTTAGATAGAGATATTTCGTTGTGATATCTGGAAGAAAACGATGAAAGATGGTTTTGACTTGACATATGGTCGCAGATGGATAGGTCTTGTCAAATTTAAATTTACTAAGTATAGGCCTACGGGATTGATAGCCGTTTATTCTGTGCAGAGATAGCCTTATAATGTATGTATGTAAGTACGTACAGTACAGTACAGTACAGTACAGTACAGTACAGTACACGTTTCACCTTATGCGCGCTTCATACGTACGTTCACCTATGATTGTGACAGCTAGTACGTACAATACATATGAAAGTACATACATTATGTACTGTTGATCCACTGAAACAATGCGGAAATATTATGTACCTTGCTTGTCGCATCAATCCCAACGGTACGTAAGCAATTATCTTCGCTTCATCATTCATTGCTGATTGATACAGCTTCTATAACTTCTCTACATTCTAAGTATTACCTTTTCTAGGACCGGGGAAAAGTGAATTGGCACTGAATATGTACTCATCCGGATGAAAAATTGCATCCAAGTCCAGCAGAGAACCGCGATTCTTATAAAAATTGGCGTGACCGTGATCCGAAGTAAAGATGAGGTTCGTCTCCTTCAAAAGTCGGTGTACCTCCAGCTGGTTCACCAGATATTTAGCCAGGCGATCACAATCTCTGATCGCAGTTGACACGGCGTCCGAATAGATGTTCAGGTAATGCTGGGTGCTGTCGGGCTCGTTAAAGGGGTTGTGCGGCAAAACGCTCATAAGTGAAGGTTACAATATCGATTTTTAATTACATTTTGCTGAAATCCCCGCTTTAAGAAACGTTTTCTGTACCGGTTGCATAGTACGTGGATGGGGGGTATTTTTGGAAATCGAGATAATATGCCTATCGGATTCCCCATCAAAAACTGCATATGTGCATGTGGATGAATTTTGAAGAAAAAATTTGTTCAGGCATCATCGAGATATTGATAAGTAAAGGCTGGAAGGTCGCATTTTGCCGTTTTTCAACGTTTTTAGCCATAATTCAGCAACCAAAGTGTGTAACGGGCTACAAATTGGCATACACATACATCCCATAGGGACCCATATCTGGACCAAATTTGAGCCCAATCCGCCACTTGTATGGCGAGATATCCGCTAAACGTCCGAATGTATATTTTTTATACATTGACAGATTTTTATCGACACGGGATTCCTGCTTTTTGATGTTGATATTACTGTGTATCGACACGGTCAAATCGACATTGCGTTTGTCGAGATTAGTTAGAAAACGACACCGTTCAAAACACGCTATCGACATTTCGACAAAAAGCGACCATTATTTTTTTCGTGTCGAGTTGACACCGAGAGGCCAGTGAACTCGACATGGGCCCCGTGTCGAGTTCATAGGGTCGGACGTTTAGCAGATATAGCTTCAGAAAGCTCAAATTTACGTTTTTTGGACCTGTTGCAAATTCGGTTATATGAATACCACGGCGCGAATACATGCCCTGCACGGGGTAAACTTTTGAGAGGAAGTAGAGAAGGGTTAGGCCTACAACTTTTAGTACTACCGCAAAAATTCTCTATGTTTACAATTGGGACTACGGAGCTCTTGAAAGTTGAAAAATTCAGCAAAAATGTTCCCGCCTTTTTTATAATCCAAGATAAAAGGGCAATACCACTGAAATTTTTTTCCTAATAAGTAGCCTATCTTATGTAAAATTTGATGTAGATTTCAAAAATAAAATTGGTTTCCCCAAAAAAATTAACCCCTAGCATATAATTTTGCAAAAATTGTATATTTTGAGAATTTTTTGGTAAGGGTTAAATTTTTTGGGGAAACCAATTTTATTTTTGAAATCTACATCAAAGATTACATAAGATATGCTACTTATTAGGAAAAAATTTCAGTGGTATTGCTCTTTTATCTTGGATTATAAAAAAGGCGGGAAAATTTTTGCTGAATTTTTCAACTTTCAAGAGCTCCATAGTCCCAATTGTAAACATAGAGAATTTTTGAGGTAGTACTAAAAGTTGTAGGACAAACCCTTCTCTACTTCCTCTCAAAATTTTACCCCGTGCAGGGCATGTATTCGCGCCGTGGTATTCATATAACCGAATTTGCAACAGGTCCAAAAAACGTAAATTTGAGCTTTCTGAAGCTATATCTCGCCATACAAGTGGCGGATTGGGCTCAAATTTGGTCCAGACATGGGTCCCTACGGGATGTATGTGTGTGCCAATTTGTAGCCCGATACACACTCTGGTTGCTGAATTATGGCTAAAAACGTTGAAAAACGGCAAAATGCGACCTTCCAGCCTTTACCCATCAATATCTTGATGATGCCTGAACAAATTTTTTCTTCAAAATTCATCCACATATGCAGTTTTTGATGGGGAATCCGATAGGCATATTATCTCGATTTCCAAAAATACCCCCCATCCGCGTACACTATAGGCTACTCTCAATCCTTACAGAAAACGTTTCTTAACACAAAACAACGCCGAAAATTCATCTGTCACAAGTCACAACAATAGGATCGGCATACAGTACGTAGCATCAATACCGTATTTACCGGTGTATAGCGAGCCCCAATGCATAGCCCCCTATGCATATAGCCCCATTTATTGGCAAAACATAAAAAGTGCCCAATGCACAACCCCATATAAGACCTCTCAATTTTTACCGGTAAATACGGTATCAGAGCTGCTTTTCTGCAGGTTTACTTGCGTAACATTGGAAAAGTTACAAAAATCGATTTATCGTTCGCTTTTTTACTGGTGAATATTTTTCGGCCGTACCACCCCTTTAATGTAGAGTAGTCCCAGATTGATGGGTCTTTCTGGGTGGAGGAACCAGCTGATCAGCTGATCCACATCTCTTTTCCATCTGGGCAGCTTCCAGTTCCAGCCGTCCATGGCTTCGCAAAACGTCATGCTCTTGTTCTTAAAGGCAAGGGGTCCCCTACAACGACTTTCGAATTTAAAGTTCAAACCAATTTTATCATAAACTACATTTTTATCCGAGTCTTTTGCAAAAACCGCTTTTCAAAATTCCTATCCGTTCACGAGTTGTCGGTGTGCAAAGTTCAGTCAAGTTCAGTACTGAAGACGGATTTGGGAACCACTACGGTAGTTAACTACGTAGTTAACTACCGTAGTGGTTCCCGAGGACCGCTTCAATACTGAAATTTATCAATTTTTATCTTCGAATAACTCATGAACGGATAGGAATTTTGAAAAGCGGTTTTTTGCAAAAGACTCGGTTAAAAATGTAGTTTATGATAAAATTGGTTTGAACTTTAAATTCGAAAGTCGGTGTAGGGGACCCTTTGCCTTTAATCCGCGAGTCGCAATGCGGCCAGCGCATGGCGCCGCTTCGTCTGCCGGGCGCGGATTTGTCGTTCGTCTATGATAATACTATATGTGAATACGGCATGAAAGGGGAAAATTGGGAAAATACGACTGCTACAAAACAGGGGTACATATTTTGGCCTACTTGAACAGTTGAACACCAGCGTCATCACTGGCAAAAATTGCTAATTTATGCGCAGGTATTTGTACAGTACATACATACGTAGCTTACAGTAGGTATGTATACTGACTGTAAGCGTGGGGTAGAGGAAACTTTAGTGGTAATGTGGCCGGAATTACCCCCTTTTCCCTATCGTATTCTTCCTTGCCAAATCGGCTACCCTTTGTCACCACTTTGACTGCAGAACAGACTACAGTATACGTATTACGTACCCACCTGCCATATTGGCTCCCCATTGTACCACTTGGCATCCCTGGATCTATTTTTTCGTTGATTATCGCCCAAAAAGTTCCAGTAGTCATAAGTTTCCTTGAATTTTGGATCATAAAACAGGTTGCCAATAATGCCTGATTTCTCCTGGTACAGGCCGGTGGAAAGGGAATGAGCATGGAAGGAACCGTATTTTTTCTAGAAGAGACCCATCAAGAGCTGCAGCAGGGTCCAAGAGATCGATGTAGGCTTAAGAGCTATTTCTAGATCCTTTTTTCCGGCCCACAATAAGTTGACGTAATTTATTCATGAGGCCAAAAACTGCTGTTCTCCCACCGGATACAGTTTGGTGTGGTATGTTACATACTGTACATAAAGTGTCGTCCTGGTTAAGAGACGTTTTCTGTAAGGATTGACAGTAGCTTGTAGTATAGGCGGAAGGGGGGTACTTTTTGTGAATCGAGATAATATGCCTATCGGATTCCCCATCAAAAACTGCATATGTTGATGAAGTTTTAGGAAAAAATTTTGTTCAGGCATCATCGAGATATTGATGGCTAAAGGTGGGCAGGTTGCATTTTTGCCGTTTTTCAACGTTTTTAGCCATATTTCAGCAACCGCAGGGCTTAGAGGGCTACAATTTGGTACACACATACATCCCATAGGGACCCAAGTCTGGACCAATTTTAAGCCCAATTGGCCACCTGTGTGGCGAGATATAGCGTCACAAAGTGCATTTCTATATATTTCGCACCTCTTGCAAATTTAGTTTTTTGAATACCACGGCGTGAATACATGCCCTGCGCGGGGTAAAATTTTGACAGAAAGTAGAGAAGGGTTAGGCCTAAAAACTTTAGTACTACCGCAAAAAATCTCTATAATGAGAATTGGGACTACAGTCCTCTCGAATGGTGAAAAATGCAGCAAAAATTTTCCCGCCTTTTTTATTTTTCAAGATAAATGAGCAATACCACTGAAACATTTTCCTCGTAAGTAGCCTATCTTATGTAGAATTTGATGTAGATTTCAAAAATAAAATTGTTTTTCCCAAAAAATTTAACCCCTAGCATATAATATTGCAAAAGTAGTATATTTTTGTGAATTTTGGGTAAGGGTTAAATTTTTTGGGAAAAGCAATTTTATTTTTTAAATCTACATAAAATTCTACATAAGATAGGCTACTTACGAGGAAAATGTTTCAGTGGTATTGCTCATTTATCTTGAAAAATAAAAAAGGCGGGAAAATTTTTGCTGCATTTTTCACCATTCGAGAGGACTGTAGTCCCAATTCTCATTATAGAGATTTTTTGCGGTAGTACTAAAGTTTTTAGGCCTAACCCTTCTCTACTTTCAGTCAACATTTTACCCCGTGCATTCACGCCGTGGTATTCAAAAAACTAAATTTGCAACAGGGGCAAAATATACAGAAATGCACTTTGTGACGCTATATCTCGCCACACAGGTGGCCGATTGGGCTCAAAATTGGTCCAGACTTGGGTCCCTATGGGATCTTTCCTCGCGCCAAATTGTAGCCCTCTAAGCCCTGCGGTTGCTGAAATATGGCTAAAAACGTTGAAAAACGGCAAAAATGCGACCTGCCCACCTTTACCCTTGAATATCTCGATGTTGCCTGAACAAATTTTTTCCTAAAACTTCATCAACATATGCAGTTTTTGATGGGGAATCCGATAGGCATATTATCTCGATTTACAAAAAGTACCCCCCTTCCACGTACTATGCAACCGCTACAGAAAACGTTTCTTAATAAAGCAGTTTTAGGGTCTAGGCGAACGTAAGGCTTTGCAATAAAGATGTAAAGGCGAAACACCGCAAAAAGTTGGAAAAAGTCATAAAAACTTCGAAACAAGACACACGTCTCACTTCTGCTAGTTGGCGAAAACAGAATTAGTTTTGAGCTTATGAGAGTTGGAGAGCGGGCAGCTGCTTTGGCAAAAAATCGCATAACAAGCCGCCTTGTAATTACGGAAACAAATATTTTAACGCTTTGCGGCGGGCCCCAACAGAAACAACTGTTCCTGAAATCTTCTTTCATCACTGTACCGTTCAGTTTATAGCCTATTATCGTCGCTTAAAATCCTATGACCCAAATACAGTACGCAGTGTACGTACATATGTCTACAGTAGTTCGCTGATAGTTTTCCAAAAGTTTGTGATTTAACAACAACTTCGCGAGAGACTCGAGCATGCCACTATGGAGGGCCGGACCCGCATTTTTCTACTTTTTTGATTTAATG
>JASAMW010007048.1:0-16820 GCA_030247985.1 Epsilonema sp. ZAB3_2
TAACAGCAGCTGTTACTATGCGTAAGTTTGAAGTTTCTATCTTTTGTGCATACGTAAAGCCTAAGCCTAAGCCTAAGCCTAAATCCAAAATTGCTCTGTATGCAGTGGGGTATGTACGACATGTTCACTGCTCACTGTACGTGCGCCTCCGCCCATCCTCTTTTCATTTGGCTTGCTTTCATTCATACAACAGCAGCTGTTACTATACGTAAGTTGAAGTTCCTATCTTTTGTGCATTCGTAAGGCCTATGCCTAAGCCTAAGCCTAAGCCTAAGCCTAAGCATAAGCCCAAAATTGATCTGTATGCAGTGAGGTGTGTACGACGCATGTTCACTGCTCACTGTACATGCGCCTCCTCCCATCCTCTTTTCATTTGGCTGTGCTTTCATTCATACAACAGCAGCTGTTACTATACGTAAGTTGAAGTTCCTATCTTTTGTGCATACGTAAAGCCTAAGCCTAAGCCTAAGCCTAAGCCTAAATCCAAAATTGAGCTGTATGCAGATTGCAGTGGGGTATGTACGACATGTTCACTGCTCACTGTACGTACGTGCGCCTCCGCCCATCCTCTTTTCATTTGGCTTGCTTTCATTCATACAACAGCAACTGTTACTGTACGTAAGTTGAAGTTCCTATCATTTGTGCATACGTAAAGCCTAAGCCTAAGCCTAAGCCTAAGTCCAAAATTGAGCTGTATGAAGTGGGGTATGTACGACGCATGTTCACTGCTCACTGTACGTGCGCCTCCGCCCATCCTCTTTTCATTTGGCTTGCTTTCATTCACACAACAGCAGCTGTTACTGTACGTAAGTTGAAGTTTCTATCTTTTGTGCATACGTAAAGCCTAAGCCTAAGCCTAAGCCTAAGCCTAAGCCTAAATCCAAAATTGATCTGTATGCAGTGGGGTATGTACGACGCATGTTCACTGCTCACTGTACGTGCGCCTCCGCCCATCCTCTTTTCATTTGGCTTGCTTTCATTCATACAACAGCAGCTGTTACTATACGTAAGTTGAAGTTCCTATCTTTTGTGCATTCGTAAAGCCTAAGCCTAAGCCTAAGCCTAAGCCTAAGCCTAAGCCCAAGCCCTAAATTGATCTGTATGCAGTAGGGTATGTACGACGCATGTTCACTGCTCACTGTACGTGCGCCTCCGCCCATCCTCTTTTCATTTGGCTTGCTTTCATTCATACGTACAACAGCAGCTGTTACTATACGTAAGTTGAAGTTCCTATCTTTTGTGCATTCGTAAGGCCTATGCCTAAGCCTAAGCCTAAGCCTAAGCCTAAGCATAAGCCCAAAATTGATCTGTATGCAGTGAGGTGTGTACGACGCATGTTCACTGCTCACTGTACGTGCGCCTCCTCCCATCCTCTTTTCATTTGGCTGTGCTTTCATTCATACAACAGCAGCTGTTACTATACGTAAGTTGAAGTTCCTATCTTTTGAAGTTGTTGAAGTTCCTATCTTTCCAGCACATCAAGTAATTCATTTGCATCCTCTCTTGACGGTATTGATATCGCTAATTACGCCCGTGTGTACAAGTTTTAAGTATCTCAAAGTTTCATCGCGCGACTGTTTCTTATTTATTTATTTATCCCTATAACGAGAATGGTGTCGCATGGGACTAAAGTCCTGAACTTTTAGTCCTTATGTAGAAGTGATGGTCCTTTAGTCACTTCTATATAAGGACTGAGTCACGAAAAACTTTAATTTGTCCTTTAGTTTTGAGGAGGACTAAAATTTGCCACTATGGGATTTTTTCTTGGTGTCCACATAGCTTCAATCGGATTTCGTTGAGATGGGCTGCGCAAATTTTAGTCCTTAGCAGGGGTTGTGCGTATTTGGACTCGATTGGAGCGACACCAAATTTTTGATTTGCGCAAATTTTATTCCTTAGCTGTGAAAATTGGGTCTGGACGAAAGTCCTTAGTGTTGTCCTTTGTAATTTTTAGTTAAAGAAACTTTTCCGCATGGCAGTCCTTAGCGTTTTTGTGATTGAGGATAATGTTCTACTGTGAATGAAGTAAAGGAATAAGAGTTCCTAAACCAGAGTATAACAAAGGATTTATTTCTACATCTGTATTTTCACAAAGGACTACGGTCCTTAATGAGTTTTTTTATCTAAGGAACAAACTCTTCAGGTCATATGTATGTTAAGGAATTAGTAGAAGAAATTGTTCCTTTAGTAGAGAGAAGTGTAAAGAGCAAAAGTCCCTAAGTTTTTATTCTGCAAAGGAACGCAGTCCCCATGTATTTAAATTTTGAGGACTTCATTCTTTGGACCTTTTTTGACAAATTCATGGTTTATAGATTTTTTTGCCAAAGGAATGATATCCCTTGGAATAATCTGCTGATCTGGATGGGTGGCACCGATGGTCACCAGAGCAAACGTAGTCACATCATCTGACTGGTTAGCAGATGCGAGTACAAGTCTGATTGTGCTCGTCTGATGCCATGTTTCAACAAAAAAGGCCGATTTGCTCAGTATGAGTAAATCGCCTTGCCTTGTCTGATTTTGCTTACGTTTCTGGAATGATATCCACAATCTTTGAGTAGGATAAGGACTGCATTCTGTAGCCAAGCCATACATAGGTGGTTTGATTTCCACTACAGACCATCACAACGCTGATTTCCACTACAGACCATCACGATGCTAAGTTCAATACTTGTGCACCCGCCATAAAAAATTTAAAAATTTAAAAATTAATAAATAATTAATAAAATATATTCTATATACATTAATGATAAAAATAAAAAAATAAATAAATAAACAATAAACAAAAATAATGCAAAATAAAAATAAAAATCATGATATAGGTACCTGCCAGAGAATCGAAAACCAGTTATAAGATTGGTAGCCTGGAAACCTACCACTGAGCTACAACTCCAGACAACACATTTTCATCAAACTAGCCTAATGAACCCAAGGGTACAGTAATAGGAGGATGGTATAAGGAATAAACTCCTTAGCATGTCCACAGACCACAACCATCTAAAGAAGTTACTAAAGGAGTTCAACTAAGGACTGAACTAAAAGACTAAAATAAAGAATTATTTCCTCAACCCAACCAAAGGACAATGCTAAGGACAGACTTTGCGCAAATTTTATTCCTTATCTTTTTGAACAAAAAATTTTCACTTCTAGTAAAGGAATTCCTTAGGTAGAAGTAGCTTTTGTCCTTAACATCAAGCTAAGGACAAAAGCCACTTCTACCTAAGGACTTCTAGTCCTCGTGGACGCATATGTGCGTCCAAACTCGGTTAAAGGGTTATTTCCTACGTATACAGTATCGTAAAATGTCTACTTTGTTGTGGATGTTTGATACTACTTTATTTGCACCAATTGTGCTAATAAACGGATTATCTTTTGTGCATACGTAAAGCCTAAGCCTAAGCCTAAGCCTAAATCCAAAATTGAGCTGTATGCAGATTGCAGTGGGGTACGTACGACATGTTCACTGCTCACTGTACGTGCGCCTCCGCCCATCCTCTTTTCATTTGGCTTGCTTTCATTCATACAAATGCAACTGTTACTGTACGTAAGTTGAAGTTCCTATCAAGGTAGACGCGCCAGCGGAACCTCGAGAGGCTCACGAACGAAGCTCCGCCGCGTCCCACCTTACTTAGTCATGTGTAAATAGGAGTGACGGAAATGGAAACACACATTTGCCCATAACTCCGGAGCCAACAGGCGGATTGAGCTGAAATTTTGCATGAAGATGCCCCCTATGGGTACGTATCTGCAGGCAAAATTTCAGCTCGATAGGCCCACTGGTTAGGGCGCTACGGCGAAAAACCTATTTTTGAATGATGTCACGCTTTTATGTACTGAAAACTTGTGACCTCCATAACTTTTCAACGAGTCGAGGGATCGAGCTCGGTTTTTTTTTAAAAGATGGAAAATGTAAAGATCTTGGCAAAGTGGTCCGAGCACTTTTTGCGTTTAAGGCCTCTGACACCCTTAAAATTGCGATTTTGTGGTAAAAATAGTTGCAAAGTTCCCACGCATACTCCTCCCTGGATTTTTTTCGGATCTGAGTGGTAAGTATACCTAAAGATAGATCTCACTCTATTCTCGATACGACTTTTTTAGATTTTTAAAATTCGCTTTGGTTCTCGAGTTATGAGCTATCAAAGTTGGCCGTTTTTATGTTTGGCTCTAGCAATACTTAAGGCAGCTGACAGACAGTTGAAATGAGTGCCTGCCGCACTGTAGAGGCCACATTTAGCATACAATTCGATTAGTCCTCAAAGGATCTATCGATTGCTGGCCACTGCGACAAGCTCATGCCTGATTCACATAGTAAAAATGCATTCACATAGATGAAAGTTGCAAAAAAGTGCTATTTTTCCAAAGTTTATGACTTGTAGGCTTGTGACATACCATTAGATTCGTCTAAGCAAGATCTATCGATTGGAAACAATTTCTACATGCTCGTTTCCAATATGCCTGATTCACATAGTTTTTAGTTATTCAAGTAACATACATAATTATAAAAGAAAGCAAAAATTAGCTAAATGTAGGCATATGGGATACCATTCGATTTGTCTTTAAAAGATCTATCGATTGCTGCCCACTGCGACATGCTCATTCACTGATTCACATATTAAAAAATGCATTCACATTGATGAAAGTCGCAAAAAGCTGTTATTTTCTTCAGTTTGGCGATTTGTAGGCATGTGACATACCATTCGATTCGTCTTTGCAAGATCAATCAGTTGGAAATAATTTCTACATGCTTGTATCCAATATGCCTGATTCACATAGTTCAAATGTATTCACATTGGCACAAAATAAAACAAAAATTGGCTAAATGTAGTCACGTGATATACCATTCAATTCATCTTGACAAGGTCTACCTATTTCTTGCACCAGTGGCCCATTACAGCTTCGCAGTAAAACTCTTTTGCAGGTCTGGCAACCCTTTTGCAAATCTGGAAACCTTTTTGCAGATCTGGCAACCCTGTTTTAGATGTGGAAACTTATTTACATATGGCAACCATTTTGGGCAGCTGGCAAAAAGTTGCACATCTGGCGACCCTATCGCAGATCTGGCATTCTTTTTTTCGCATAGATCTGGCAACCTGTTTGCGCATCTGCAGGCAACCATTTTGCACATCAGCAGGTGAAACTTGCGCATGTGGCAACCCTTTTGCAGGTCTGGCAGCCCTTTTTGCACATCTATCAATCTGGCAACCCCTTTGCAGATCTGGCAACCCTTTGGCACATCTCGCCCTTTAGTCTCGTGAGCACTTTTGGGCGTGACCATTTGCAACTGCTGGCCGGAAAACCTGCTTATTTTAGTTTCTGCGCGCTTTTAGTACTAAAATATCGATTATTGATCGATTATTGGTGATCGGCTGATCAGATCAAAAATCGAAGGCTTCGGTTTGCTTTTTCTGTTGCAAAGTTTGATTATTTTAGCCTGCATGTTTGGAAGACGGAGAAAAGTAACTGCAGCCTGTAGCTCTAAGTACTAAAATATCGAGTATCGATTGATTATTGGTCATCGGCTGATCAGATCAAAAATCAAAGGCCTTTCTGGCGCCCTCGAGGGCATAAGCTCTCAACAGAGCCCTGGATTGTTGCTGTAGGTGCAAAATTGAGTGAGTGTGAGTGAATCTGCGTGCTTTTAGTACTAAAATATCGATTATCGATCGATTATTGGCGATCGACTGATCAGATCAAAAATCGAAGGCCTTCCTGGCGCCCTTGGGCTTATAAGCTTTCGAATGAGCCATTGCTCAATGCTGTAGCTGCAAAACTCAATGCTAGCTCGGTTTTTTTTTAAAGAATTGCATTGCATGTGTTATGCACATTCACATACTCAATCTCCTCTAAAAAACATAAAAAATGTTCCATCAATGTGTGATGTTATCTCGAGGTTCCACTAGCACATCTCGTCAACTCGAGCTCGGTTTTTCAAAGATTTGTATGCATTTGTTATGCACATTCACATAAGGCTCTCCTCTCAAAACATAAAAATGCCACATAGGTATGTATATCCCCTAATGTACGTATATTGTATCTCGAGGTTCCGCTAGCACATCTCGTCAACTCGAGCTCAGTTGTTTTAAAGATTTGTATGCATGTGTTAAAACAAGATGTATCGATTGGGAACAATTTTGACTTGCTTGTATCCTATATGCTTCTCACATTTCAAGTAGACGTGGCAGGAACCAGTGGAGAAGTGCTCCTAAGGAGCACGAAGGAAGTGAGCGAGAGGCTCACTAGCCTGCAGATGCTTATGGGGTTGACGGCGCAGAAACCAGAAGGTTCCAACCGCCCATCGCTGCTGAAACTTGCTACCCCTCCGAGTTGACAGCCTCTCGCACAATCTGCTGCTGTCTGACTGGTGCGGGCATACTTTTGCCCATTCCCAATAATCATGGCAAACAAAACTCTTCAATGACCTTTATTGCCTCTCGCCTGCTTCTGTATGCCTGATCACATGCAAAACGCTGGATCCAAACCATAATATTTGGTCATCTTAACTAGGTAATTATATGTATGTAAACATGTACATGCTGGTACATAATATGGTGCAACAAAAAACCTTGAGCATTAGTTCAAAGACAAAAATGTGATGTTTCCTCAAAAGTAGAACATACATACTTACATACCAGTAAAGATTTCATGTCTTATAGCTTTTCCTGTTTATCCTGAACAACAGCAAGTGATATCTTCAGCTAAAGCCGATACTTTGAATCGAGAAGATCGAACCCTGGTGGACCTCTCACCTTCTATTTGGCAAGAAACGTGTGAAACGGCTGGTCATATTGGAAGCCATTATTGAATGGGTACGTACTACATGCAAATGCACATGCGAGAAAGAATAAACATACGTACGATACATATGCACATACTTATTCATAATGCTGCATGGATCAGGCATACAGAAGCAGGCGAGAGGAAACAAAGGTCATTGAAGAGTTTTGTTTGCCATGATTGGGAATGGGCAAAAGTATGCCCGCACCAGTCAGACAGCAGCAGATTGTGCGAGAGGCTGTCAACTCGGAGGGGTAGCAAGTTTCAGCAGCGATGGGCGGTTGGAACCTTCTGGTTTCTGCGCCGTCAACCCCATAAGCATCTGCAGGCTAGTGAGCCTCTCGCTCACTTCCTTCGTGCTCCTTAGGAGCACTTCTCCACTGGTCATTTGTGCATACGTAAAGCCTAAGCCTAAGCCTAAGCCTAAGTCCAAAATTGAGCTGTATGAAGTGGGGTATGTACGACGCATGTTCACTGCTCACTGTACGTGCGCCTCCGCCCATCCTCTTTTCATTTGGCTTGCTTTCATTCATACAACAGCAACTGTTACTGTACGTAAGTTGAAGTCCATTTGTGCATAAGTAAAGCCTAAGCCTAAGCCTAAGCCTAAGTCCAAAATTGAGCTGTATGAAGTGGGGTATGTACGACATGTTCACTGCTCACTGTACGTGCGCCTCCGCCCATCCTCTTTTCATTTGGCTTGCTTTCATTCATACAACAGCAACTGTTACTGTACGTAAGTTGAAGTTCCTATCATTTGTGCATACGTAAAGCCTAAGCCTAAGCCTAAGCCTAAGTCCAAAATTGAGCTGTATGAAGTGGGGTATGTACGACATGTTCACTGCTCACTGTACGTGCGCCTCCGCCCATCCTCTTTTCATTTGGCTTGCTTTCATTCATACAACAGCAACTGTTACTGTACGTAAGTTGAAGTTCCTATCATTTGTGCATACGTAAAGCCTAAGCCTAAGCCTAAGCCTAAGTCCAAAATTGAGCTGTATGAAGTGGGGTATGTACGACATGTTCACTGCTCACTGTACGTGCGCCTCCGCCCATCCTCTTTTCATTTGGCTTGCTTTCATTCATACAACAGCAACTGTTACTGTACGTAAGTTGAAGTTCCTATCATTTGTGCATACGTAAAGCCTAAGCCTAAGTCCAAAATTGAGCTGTATGAAGTGGGGTATGTACGACGCATGTTCACTGCTCACTGTACGTGCGCCTCCGCCCATCCTCTTTTCATTTGGCTTGCTTTCATTCACACAACAGCAGCTGTTACTGTACGTAAGTTGAAGTTTCTATCTTTTGTGCATACGTAAAGCCTAAGCCTAAGCCTAAGCCTAAGCCTAAATCCAAAATTGATCTGTATGCAGTGGGGTATGTACGACGCATGTTCACTACTCACTGTACGTGCTCCTTTGCCCATCCTCTTTTCATTTGGCTTGCTTTCATTCATACAACAGCAGCTGTTACTATATGTAAGTTGAAGTTCCTATCTTTTGTGCATTCGTAAAGCCTAAGCCTAAGCCTAAGCCTAAGCCCAAGCCCTAAATTGATCTGTATGCAGTAGGGTATGTACGACGCATGTTCACTGCTCACTGTACGTGCGCCTCCGCCCATCCTCTTTTCATTTGGCTTGCTTTCATTCATACGTACAACAGCAGCTGTTACTATACGTACCGTATTTTTGGGTTGGGGCTATACAAAAATCGAGAGGTCTGATGGGGGGTTATACACTGGGGGGGATATAGGGGGGGGGATATACATGGGACAAAATTTATGTTTGTGAGAGGTGTGTAGAGGCATGTTTTTGAGGTCAAAAGTACATGTTTTAGGGCATAATCGTTGTTAAAACAGGGTTATTCTAGTATAAGACATGCTCAGCTAAGCTTATAGGCATGATAGCATGGTGTAGGAGTAGCTGTAGCTAGCTTATGACCAGCTTACATAGGTAGGACAGGTACCTTCCAGTACATGGGGGTTATACAACAGGGGGGGATATACATAGGACAATATTTATGTTTTGCCAATGGGGGGTTATACACTGGGGGGGGGGGGATATACTCAGGGGGGATATACACCCAAAAATACGGTAAGTTGAAGTAGTTCCTATCTTTTGTGCATACGTAAAGCCTAAGCCTAAGCCTAAGCCTAAGCCTAAATCCAAAATTGAGCTGTATGCAGTGGGGTATGTACGACATGTTCACTGCTCACTGTACGTGCGCCTCCGCCCATCCTCTTTTCATTTGGCTTGCTTTCATTCATACGACAGCAACTGTTACTGTACGTAAGTTGAAGTTCCTATCATTTGTGCATACGTAAAGCCTAAGCCTAAGCCTATGTCCAAAATTGATCTGTATGCAGTAGGGTATGTACGACGCATGTTCACTGCTCACTGTACGTGCGCCTCCGCCCATCCTCTTTTCATTTGGCTTGCTTTCATTCATACGTACAACAGCAGCTGTTACTATACGTAAAGTTGAAGTTCCTATCTTTTGTGCATACGTAAAGCCTAAGCCTAAGCCTAAGCCTAAATCATAAATTGAGCTGTATGCAGTGGGGTATGTACGACATGTTCACTGCTCACTGTACGTGCGCCTCCGCCCATTTTCATTTGGCTTGCTTTCATTCATACAACAGCAACTGTTACTGTACGTAAGTTGAAGTTCCTATCATTTGTGCATACGTAAAGCCTAAGCCTAAGCCTAAGCCAAAATCCAAAATTGAGCTGAATGCAGTGGGGTAAGTACGACATGTTAACTGCTCACTTTGCGTGCGCCTCTGCCCTCCTCTTTTCATTTGAATTGCTTTCATTCGTACAACAGCAGCTCTAACTGTACGTAAGTTGAAGTTCCTATCTTTTGTGCATACGTAAAGCCTAAGCCTAGCCTAAGCCGAGGCCTAAACCTTAGCCTAAGCCTAAATCCAAAATTGAGCTGTATGCAGTGGGGTATGTATGTACGACATGTTCACTGCTCATTGTTCGTGCGCCTCCGCCCATCCTCTTTTCATTTGACTTGCTTTCATTCATACAACAGCAGCTGTTACTGTACGTACGTCGAAGTTCCTATCTTTTGTGCATTGTGGAGCCTAAGCCTAAGCCTAAATCCAAAATTGAGCTGTATGCAGTGGGGTATGTACGACATGTTCACTGCTCATTGTACACGGTGGTTTTTTTCTCTGATACGATTTTGACTGCCAATTTCAACAGGTTACCCTGCACCGATTTCGCTCAAATTTTGCCCACATATTCCCGAGCGTTGTGCCATTTAGTTGGTAAAAATTTCGAGTTAAAACCCTGCACTGGTAGTGAGAATTAGCCCCTTCCTTTCAAACATTCAATTTCGAGCTTTTTCAATGCACTTTTTGCTGCTAATTGATTGGTTAGCGTCTTTTTGGAGCCCAATGCTCTTTCCTAAGGGAAAACATAGTTTTAGCAGGATGGAACCTAAGCCCTATTCAAGCCAAAAAACATTGACAGGTTGGTGGGATTGCTGGGAGATTGTCTCATTTCCCAATAGTGCTGCTCATGCCATGCCTCATCAGTGACTTCATCTTCAGCTGATGAGCCATAATCAACAGATTTGATGACTCCCAGCATTCTTTGTGGGGGTGCAAAGACGGAAAGGGTCTATAAAGCCGCTTCCCATTCGAAAAAAATGTAGCAATATTGCCATTTGTCATGGTTTCCAAAAATTTTATGGAAGAATTGAGCAGTAGTTAAAAATTGTGGTGAAAATATTGGAAAATTGTGATACAATACTGTAATGATTCATGTATAACCCCATGGGGGTGTCAAAAAATTAGTGGCCAATTTGGGGGGTTATATACGAGAGGGGGTTATACACGAAGGGGGGTTATACACGAGTGCATTTATCAAAAGTGAGGTTTAGAGCCTAATATTTTTTCCGCCTTAGTAATTTGGCTTGTTTGTGCTCTTCATGACATGGCAGATGCTTCAAAATTGCCTGACAAGGCAATTACAGCTTCTGTTTTAGCTAGAAAACGCTAAAAAACACCTCTCCATGCTAGCAAAACCTTCAATTTCTACCGATTTTTGGGGGTTATACACGAGTGCAATTGACGTTAGTCGCCGATTTGGGGGGGGGGTTATATACGAGGGGGGTTATACACGAAGGGGGTTATACACGAGTCATTACAGTATTCTCTGCTGTTTCTCACTACCAGTACAGAATTTCAACTCGAAATTTTTACCAAGTAAATGGCAAACGCTCGGGAATATGTGGGCAAAATTTGAGCGAAATCGGTGCAAGATAACCTGTTGAAATTGGCAGTCAAAATCGTATCAGAGAAAAAACCACCCTGTACGTGCGCCTTCGCCCATCCTCTTTTCATTTGGCTTGCTTTCATTCATACAACAGCAGCTGTTAGCCTTATAACTTCCGTTACAACAGATATCAAGCTGAAATTTTGTGTCCCCAGAAACCCATGAATATACCATACTTTGTGGCAAAATTTGAGCCAGATAAGTATGTAGGGATGGAATTACGAGCTTGCAAATTTGCAACCCCGGTATTCAACATTTTGAAATCAGTGGTGCCACTATTGACCTCGACAGCCCCTTGAAGGCTATTATCCCTGTAAATCGCCTGTATTTTTGAATCCGTTGTGTTCTGGACTGTGATGACGTTCAGCCAGTGTGGTTCCGCAATGTTTGCCATTTTGGTTGAGCTGCTTGACCATGGTGAGCAGAAGATTTAATCTCAAAACCATGCTCAGAGCGGAAAATGATAAAAAGAGGGTCCAACATTGGTAATCCTGTAATTCTTTCGCTGTGGGCCAATCTGGCTCAAATTTTGTCTCAAAGTATGGTATATTCTTGGGTTTCTGGGAACAAAATTTCAGCTTGATACCTATTGTAGTACGGAAGTTAAGGCTGGATCGTTAGGGAGGTTTACGTGAGACACCCTGTACGTACATACGTAGGATAAATTTCGCGAAATCGCTACATGCAGTAGAGTGGAGTCTACATGTAATGTACAATGCATGGTCACACTAAACACTGATCAAAATAAGGTCTAAGGAAACTTTCAATAATCAAAAATCCAAGTTTTTGAGATTCAAGGTTCTTCTTTGTTCAATTTGATGCATTCATCCGCGCAGATGTCGCCACCGCAAGGACGAAAACCATGCTGGCAAATGATGCCACCTTCGTAACACGCGTAGGATCTCGGATTGTAACACCGACCGCTGTCACCGCACGGTAGATACCCGATCTCACAGAGCTGACCTAAAAACTAGACATACAGCATAAATGGTCTGGATGGAGGCGAGAGACAGCTGGGTGGCCGACCGTTCCGTAGAGGGGAAGGTAGGTGGCTAGAGTGTTATTTGCAAGGCAACACGCACTAGGCAACAGACAGGAAATGCCAGATTGGAAATGACGTACGTATCAATGTCCGCGTTGCTAAATGCACACAAGGCGTTGCTAATGCACACACCTTTCGTTGTGCATAAATAAATAAAAAATAAGATACGGTTCAATCGCTAAAGTTGTTGTCTGAAACCTGCATCATAGCAGTGGTAGCTGTTGGGATCGTAACAGCTGTCGCCACAGCGTCTGTCACCGGCAGGACAGAGCAACCCATCGAAACAGTCGAATCGCGAAGGTGCGTAACAGAGACGGCCGCAAAGAAACTGATTCCGTCGACACAGTAGGGCGGCGCCGTGGCACACCTGATAGAAGGGATCGTAGCAGCGGTGTCCGCACAATTTCTCACCGAAATCACACTGAAAGCATATCGCAAAAATTACTAAGTGCTACAGTATATATTTTTGGTGCTATCAAAGTACAACTGTATAATGTACTGGCTAGTGGCTACATACCCTCAAGCTTTCACAGAAGTCGTACACCCCGGGTCGGTGTGGACAGCTTGACGAAAAACCAAAGGGTGTCTATGCGCCGTGCATAAGGTACGGCGCGCGCATAGACAGTTGCAAAAGAAGAGGACTAGTAGAACTTGGCGCGCGTTTCGCAAAAATATCGCAACTGAGCCCATGATTGCCCACAGAGTAGGCTGTAGGAGGAATTTTAGACGCAACCACACATGACATAAGAAAAGAGAAAGAATGCCAAAGGAATGAAACACCGAACACGAAAGCGCGCAGACAGGAAATAGACATCATGCAATACACTTTCGTATTCGAGAGGATTTGACAGCAACTGTCTACGCGCGCGTCGCCGTATTTTGTACGCGTTGCATAGACTTCCTTCGGTTTTTCGTCAAGCTGTCAACACCGACCCGAGGTGTACGACTTCTGTGGGAATTTCATTTTACGTACTTCAGTTTCGCCAGATTGCGTGGCCACCGAAATCACTAACGCAATAATGCAACAGCACGACAGAGATACTTCCTTGACCATGACGACGACGTACAATAATCTACTCTCACTTTGTCATACAAACAGATGACAACACGCTCACAGCAGTTACGTAACGATAACGAGACCGCAAAAAAGCTACAACCGATCAGCATGTACAGCGTGTGTAGCGTACTGTACAGTATGTAGCGCGCTCGAGATAATAAATAGAGGGATAAAAGCTGATGACTAATTTTGCCCCCAGCGGTTCATAGGCTAAAGCAAGCACCACAGTCAGCTGAGAGAAGAGCTCATTACGTAGTTCTCTATGTTATACTGTGGCACGCCGCGGTCAGTAATAAGATGAAGAAGCGAAGATGCCCTGAAGGGGCTCAATTTTCACACAACTTATTATCGTGAAATGTTTTCAAAGACATATTACATATTGGCGCACTTTTGAGCGGCATTATAGCAAAGAAACAGAGGCAAGAAGGTATGCAGATTGCACTTAGTGTACTGTACGTGTACAGCTATCTATCAGGCATCATCAGCCCTAAGCTCTACATAGAAGCTTCTCTTCTGTTCGTTCACTTGTCGTTTTCAGCTCCGAATGAATATTGGTTCGATCGGTTGTACCTACTATACGGTACATATCAGCCAATGCATGAGAGAACGGCGAATGCCAGTATAGGGCGTAACATCCACTTTTTTTACTTTTCCGATTTTATGTCTTGAATATAGGTAATCAACCCTCCTGAGTTCGAAAATGAACTTGGTTTTGCGATTTGACCACGTTTAACCGAAGAAACGGGCCAATTTAGGCAGGGTGGTCAGGGGAAAGGCGGAAAATCGAACATGATCAACTCGACGTTACGTACAGGCGTCCCAAAGCTCAGCCAACAGGGCTATTAAGGCAAACCATACACCATTAGACTCGGCTTGATTTGCTCTTTTCAATGGTATACTCGCCGACCGCTTAACCCTTACCGTTGGCGAGTTATGTGGAGAAACGCGCAAAATTAGCAACACCGCAAAAACCAGGCAAAATTTCGAAAATCGAATGTAGCTCGCCTGATTTTGACCTGACAGATCTGAAACCTATCTCATGTTGTAGCGCTTGAAATTCTGAACAAGATAGGCTATGTCTCCACTCTCCCCGCCTGTGCGCAACGGGTTAAATATTGCCCCAAAGTTGGACCGAAAGGTAAAAAATCGAGTTTCAGTGCTAAAATTGCACTTACGTTGTCAGCTGCAGCTTGCCAGGCAGTAGGGATACGAAAGAGTCGGAGACACCCCAACGTGCAGCTTGAAACGCGCTTTTCAATGGTGGTCTTCCGGTCCACTTAACCCCTACCGTTGGTGAGTTATTAATGGGGAAAGGCAAAATTGGTAATACTATGGATACCAGGCAAAATTTCAAATTATCACCTGTAGCTCAGACGCTATTAAAGTGACAGAACTTAAACCTGTCTCAGCTTGTAGCGCTTGAAATTTTGAACAAGATAGGCTATGTCTTCTCTCTCTCCGCCTGTGCGCAACGGGTTAAATATTGCCCCAAAGTTGTTCGATAAGGGTCAAAAAACGAGCTTCAGTACTAAAGCTGCACTTACGTTGTCAGCTGCAGCTGCCCAGGCAGTAGGGCTAGGATAGCAACGAAGACACCCTCAAGTGCAGTTTGAAACGCGCTTTTTAGTGGTGGTCTTCCGATCCGCTTAACCCCTACCGTTAATGAGTTACTTGTGGGGAACGGCAAAATTGGCAATATCACGGACACCTGGCAAAATGTCAAATATCGCCTGTAGCTCAGGCGCTATTAAAGTGACAGAACTTAAACCTATCTCAAATTGTAGCGCTTGAAATTCTGAACAAGATAGGCTATGCGTCCGATCTCTGCGCCTGTGCGCAACGGGTTAAATATTGGCCCAAAGTTGGACCAAAAGGTAAAAACGCGCTTCAGTACTGAAAGCAGCACTACATTGACAGCTGCAGCTGCCCAGGCAGTAGGGTTAGGATAGCAACGAAGGCAAAGGCACCCCCCAAGTGCAGTTGGAAACGCGCTTTTTAATGGTGGTCTTCCCGTCTGCTTAACCCCTACCGTTGGTGAGTTATTAGTGAAAAAAGGCAAATTTGCAATATCTTTGACTCCAGGAAAAATCTTGAATATCGCCTGTACCTCGGGCGCTGTTAAAGGGACAGATCTTAAACCTGTCTCAAATTGTAGCGCTTGAAATTCTGAACAAGAGAGGCTATGCGTTCAATCTCTCCGCCTGTGCGCAACTGGCTAAATATTGCCCCAATCTGGAAAATAGGCTTAAAATCGAGTTTCAGTACTGACTGACGCTGCGTTTTACATTTCTTTGTCAGTTGCAGCTGCCCAAGGAGTTGAGCTAGGAAAAAGGCAAAGACACACCCAATTACAGTTTGAAACGCGCTATTAATGGTGGTCTCCTTGTCAACTTAACCCCTACTGTTGACGAGTTATTAGAGGTAAAACGTAAAATTTTGAAATCACGGACACCAGGTAAATTGTGAATATCGCCTGTAACTCACACATTATTACAGGGGCAGATTAGAAGCCTGTCTCAGCTTAAAGGGGGGATCTGGCGGGAAAAGTTTGTATGGGGAGGCAAATTTCGAATTTCTAACATTTGAAAGCACCCACCTATGTAAAATCGCATCCTCTTTTGATCTAACCCCATGTTCTGGAGTCGATTTTGCCTCTGTGAAGCGGCGCCCCAGTTAGAAAGCTCGATATAGGCCAAAGTGTTGCGAAGTCCCCTTCCTAACTGGGGCGCCACTTCACAGAGGCAAAATTGACTCCAGAATGTGGGGTTAGATCGAAAGAGGATGCAATTTTACATCGGATAGGCCTCTCAAAAGTCAAAAATTTGAAATTGGCCCTTTCCGTACTAAATTCCCGCCAGATCCCCCCTTTAACCAATTGCAGGCAGGCAAAAACTGCAAACATAGGATATCTTGTTCAGACTTTCAAGCGCTACAATTTGAGACAGGTATCTGATCTGGCCCTGTAATAGCGTGTGGGTTACAGGCGATATTCACAATTTTGCCTGGTGTCCATGATGTCAAAATTTTACCTTTTACCTCTAATAACTCGCCAACAGTAGGGGTTAAGTGGATGGGAAGACCACCATTAAAAAGCGAGTTTGAAACTGTACTTGGGAGTATATTTGTCTTTTTCCCAGCTCAACTCCATGGGCAGCTGCAACTGAGAACGAAATGTTACATTCAGCGTCAGTACTGAAACTCGATTTTTTAAGCCTATTTTCCAGTTTGGGGCAATATTTAACCCGTTGCGCACAGGCGGAGAGAGTGGACACATGGCCTATCTTGTTCAAAATTTCAAGCGTTACAATTTGAGACTGGTTTAAGATCTGTCCCTTTAACAGTGCCTGAACTACAGGCGATATTCAAGATTTTTCCTGGAGTCACGGATATTGCAAATTTTGCCTTTCCTCACTAATAATTCACCAATGGTAGGGGTCAAGCAGACGGGAAGACTACCATTAAAAAGCGCATTTCAAGCTGCACTTGGGGTGTCTCCGACTCTTTCGTATCCCTACTGCCTGGCAAGCTGCAGCTGACAACGTAAGTGCAATTTTAGCACTGAAACTCGATTTTTTTACCTTTCGGTCCAACTTTGGGGCAATATTTAACCCGTTGCGCACAGGCGGAGAGAGTGGAGACATGGCCTATCTTGTTCAAAATTT
>JASAMW010007049.1:0-10099 GCA_030247985.1 Epsilonema sp. ZAB3_2
GGCGTTCTGGCGTCGGAATGTACTTGAGGTATGGTCGGATTGGTTTTCCATGTCCCTGTCGAAGAGCGCAAACGATGCAAGAGTCGACGAAGTGTTCGATGTCGGCTCGCATGTTGGGCCAGAAAAAGTAGTCGGAAACACTTGCCCATAGCTTCACTTTGCCTTGGTGTCCTCCCAATGGGTGACAATGCAAACTGAGCAGCAGATCGGAGCGTGCCTGCGGGGGAACATAAACTCAAATTAAGCGAGGCTCCATGCGTTCGCCATAATACAATAAGCCATCAATAAGATGAAACTTATCGTACATGTGAACCATCCACTTCGCTAGAGCTTCATCCTCCGGCACTGCATCCTCAGTCAGAAAGGCGATGATTGCACGAATTTTCGGATCCTGCTGTTGCAGTTGGCGGCAAAATTCCAGATGAGCTTCAACATCATCTTCACTGGCGGCACTGGCGAAGCGAACTGTCTCGAAACTTCTTGATAGGGCGTCGGCGGCTTTATTTCCTACTCCTGGTCGATGTAGAATGGCGTCAACTCCAAAATCCTGGATCTTCAATTTCCATCTTGCAAGTCTCTTGTTGGGCAGTGGGGCATCACTTGTCAGCCAATCTCTCACATTGGTCGAGTCAGTGAGCACGATGATTCGGCAGCCGTGTATGTAGGTTTCAAACTTCTTAAGGGCGTACAGCAAGGCCATCAGCTCTGTTTCAGATGAATGATATCCTTCCTCAGCTCCCTGGAGTGTGCGAGAGGCATAGGCGATGGGGTGCAACTCCCATCCTGGATGATCACGGGTGATCTTGTCAGCAAACGTCATCTTACCCCACGCGACTGAGTTGCCATGCTTCACGATTGAAGCCACAGGCGACTCTGTCAGGTGGTGAGCCGATTGCTGTGATGGTGTCGTCTCTCCAGTAGTCTCCAGTTGTTTCTCATCTGTCGATACTCGTACATACTGAGAAAGTACAGCTCCCAATCCTGAGCCTGAGGCGTCGGTTTCAATGATGAATGGCTGCGTTTGGTCAGGGTAGGCGAGTATTGGCGGTCCCATCATAGCATTCTTCAATCTCAAAAAACAATCTTCTAATTCCTGAGTCCAAGTCGGCTTTTCGGGCTGGTCCTTCACTTTCGTAACTTGGTACAGCGGCCTAGCCAGTGAACCAAAGTTCTTGCAAAAACGGCGATAGTAGCTGCAAAGTCCCAAAAATGACTTGATTCCAGTCACACTGGTCGGTCGAGGAAATTCGGCGATGGCTCGTAATTTTTCGGGGTCGGCTTTCAATCCTTCACGGGTCAAGATGAAGCCAAGATATGACACTTCTGTCCGAAAGAAATGACACTTCTTCGGATGCATCTTGAGTCCAGCTCTTCTCAGTCGAAGGAACAAATCTTCCATGATGGCAAGATGTTCTTCCAGGGTAACCGTGGCGATCAAGATATCGTCGATGTAGGCGGAAACTTTCCCTGGGCCATACTGCAAATCCATTCCAGCTAGGACTTGGTTCACCAATCTCTGGAAAGTGGCGGGAGCATTGCAAAGTCCAAACGGCATGCGTCAAAATTCCCACAGTCCCATAGGAGTGATGAAGGCGGTCTTCGCTTGTGAGTCGGGGTCCATGCGTATCTGATAGTATCCACTCCTGAGGTCAATGCTGGAAAAATAGCGAGCACCGGTGGCGCCAGCTGTATCGAGCAATGACATCGTATGTGGAAGCGGGAAACAATCCTTGACGCTCTGGAGATTCAGTCGAGAATAGTCGATGCAAACGCGCATTTCTCCAGTGTCCTTCTTCCTGACGATGACAATGGGTGCGGCGTAACTACTCTGCGATGGCGTGATGATTCCAGCATCCAGTAGTTGCTGAATCTTCTGCGTCAATTCCTGCATGTCGGTATATGGTACACGTCGAGCCTTCTGTGCCACTGGAGGTGCATCTCCAGTGTCGATGGTGTGTTGCACTCCTGTAGCTTCTCCAAGTTCTGTTTCTTTAAGGGCGAAGCGATCCTGATAGCGCAACATGAGCTCCAAAGCGGCATCTCTATCTGGCGATGGAAGGTCCCAGTGGTCAGGCTTCAAGAGCTTGACTAGCTCGTCCCTTCTTTCAGCAGATAGAGGCTTTGATGCTGCGTGATGTACTATCTCTTCAAGACGTCGAGCACGATGCATTTCAATCACTGGAAAGTCGAATTCTTCAATGGGGTACAATGTTCCAAGCTTGTCTTTTGGTCAAATATTGGCAGGAACAATGCCAACTGTCGAAGCGATGACGGTCACTGTTGGGTTGGTGTTTGGCGGCACAACCAAGATGGCGGGTTCAATCTCCACTCCTTCTTTAGCCAAATTGTTGTCGGGCACCAACACGTAGCTTCTTTCCAATGGGGTGGCGTGTCGCATGTCCACTATGGCGGCGTCATCATCTGGCTGTGAAACTGTACAGGGCACCAAATGAGCCCTCTCAGTTTCCAGGTCCATCCGTTCTGCACATCCAGCATGTACATGCATCATCCGTATGCAGTCGATATCTTCCATTTCAGCTGCTGCTCTGGCTGCGTACGCGCTCTGTCTGAACGTTGACAATGTCGTACGCTCTGACAGTACTCGTACGGTGTTGTTGATTTGGTAATTCGGCGGTTTCAGGCAGGGTGCGCTTCGGAAAACTCGTATCCCATCTGGCGCAACCAAGTCGAATCCAAGAGCAATGAGTGCTGAATTTCCCATCAGAAGTCTAGTCTTCGCATTTGGGTGTTCGTCGATGAGGCAGCGAACTTCCGTATGCGGGTTTCCATTTCTGTACATGATAGGCAGGCGAATTTCACACTGATAGTATTTGTTGTCGATGAGGCCTCCTATTCCATAGACACGTCCGGCGAAAGCTGTCTGTCGTCTTTCCAACTCGCGTAGACTCATGTAGCCATAGCCAACAAGGTCATCCACAAAAGCTCTGCTGACCATGGACAGAGTTGCTCCAGTATCCAAAACTGCTTCTTCTTCCATGCCAGCTACATCCATCACTGCGACAACAGTGGGTCCTCTGTCGGGCGCAACTTTGGCGGGTGGATAGAACACAGGTACATCTCCTTGTGGGGTGATGAGTGAAACATGGCCTGGTCCATCCTTTGGCGGCTTCGGTCTGACATACATTTCTCTGGCGGAGTAGCGATGCATGGTCCAAACTTCTTCCTCATCGGTATCAGCTTGTCGTATGGGGTCTTCGTACATGATGGAGATACGTTCTGATTCTGGAACATGTCGTCCAGCTCCTGAGTCGGCGCGTTGGCGGGCGGCAGCTGTCGGACATTGATTTGCATAGTGTCCTGGTTGATGGCAGTAGTAGCAATTTCCTTCTGCTCTATCCTTTTCTTCCTGCTGGCTTCGATTCGGGCTATTTCGTCGGCTGGAAGGCGATCGGTATGAGCGGCGTGGACCTCCTCGCTCTGGGCTTCTTCCTTCACGGCTATTGCTGCGTCGACGAATAGGCCTACGAGATAGAGGGGTGCCGATACCACTGGCGGGCGGCGGCTGCTCTCCATCTCTAGTGGATCGAGCCGAGTTTTCAGTGCGTCGATATGGCGATTGGCGATATGGCGATTGGCGGCGATATGGCGAAGTGGAATTTCTGTCTCTTCTATCTCTGCTTCTACTCTGTCGATTCCATCTGGACTGGCTGTCGCTCCGAGGTCGAAATGAAGAGGTGTTGCGGGAGGCGCGAGATCTGAGATCACTTCCTTCTGCGGCTTCCCATCCTGTCAGCACTCCTTGTAGTTCAGTGAGAGTTTTGACATGTCGATAGTCTGTCAACACCTTCAATCTCCAGTCTTCTGGCAAGAGCCACAGCAGTCGATCATAGCCTTGGGTTTCGCGATCCCAACTGGTAGTGTCAGGTCGAGCACGAAGCACAGCTTCGCGAACTCGTTGAGCTATGCTGAAGACAGATTCGTCGTCTCGCCATTTCAACAGGTTCAGCTCTGTCGAAGCATTTGAATATTCTCCTGAACCAACTGCAAGCTTGAGAAGCTTGTCTCGCATGTCTTCGTATGAGATGGCTGGTATTTCAAGCAATGTCGCGGTGTACAAGCGTCGAACTGCTCCTCCAAGGAATTTTCCAAGTTGCTTAACCCATAGCGTTTCAGTCGGCCAGTGACATGCGGCATATTCTTCGTAGAGGGAAAAGAAGTACATCACCTCAATGATGGAGCGTTTCTCATTGTGCCACACATCTGGCTTGCTGAGCTTCATCTTGGGCTGGTCGTAAGTCGGAAAAACTGGGTTGAAACAAAGCGGCGGTCCTGATGTTCCTTGATTTCCCCCTGGTCCTCCAGGTGGTGGTCCTCCAGGTGGTCCACTAGGTGGGCCACTCGGTGGGCCTCCTCCGGGCGGGCCAGTTGGAAATGGCGGTCCAGATCCTGGTGGTCCTCCAAAGTTGTTGCTATCCCTGGACTGGTTGGAATTTGCAGGCCCCACTCTACCATCTAATGGGGGGTTAGTCCCATAGGATGGACATGTGCGGGCAGGCAAATTCTGGAATTGTGTTGTTTGAGATGGGGCCATCATCTGTGCTGGCAGCAAACCATTGGACGATTGAATTCGCTGGATGTGAGATGGCAGCGATGTCAATCCCTGGAACAGATGAGGCTCATCTCTGGCGGCAGTATTGATTCCAAGGTCGGCGGTGTCGGTACGTACAGCTAACATCTGTGACATCTGATGTGTATTTTCAGATACTGGCACGAATGGCGCAAATCCCATGCTTCGGCGAGTGTAGTTGCACAATGCAAGCGCTTCTGCATCTGTCGGACCAACTGACACTTCTGGTTGTGTTCCTGGTAGGCGGGCCAAGTCAATGGTTCGAGGTCGATATGGCATCTGGGTAGCCACTGGTTGCTGGAACTGGACGAGTTTGTTGGGCGGCGCTGGATTGGCTTGATGGGCGGCGGACTGAACTGTTTGTGGGAAGCTGCGGCGGGTCGGATCCACTTCCATTGCACCATAGGCTTGAGTCAATGATGCAATCCCACCATCGTCCTGCTGGTTAAAACCGGCTGGATGATGAGGCACAGCTGGGTGGAATCCGGAAACGAAGTCGACCACTTCTTTCTGTGCGGCGATTCGTCTGCGCGCTTCATCAGCATTGTCCTCCAACCACTTGATGGCCTGTGCGTCTCCAGCTGTTGCCAACTCCATTTGGTCCATCAGTTCCATCAACTGTCCTCGATTGCACCGGAACGGGCTTGGTTGGTGTTGCTGAGGCGAAGGGCGAGTCAATGTGATGCCTGGCGTTGACATCACTATTCCTGGACCTTGTGAAGTCGTTGGCGGAATCGGTGGTCTCGATCTCGATCCTACCCATGATACCCGAGGGGTTCCATTGGTCAGATCATGATCGTCAAACTGCGGTTGAGCGATGGATGCGGTGGCTGAATTTCCTGTCATCCATGGCGAAAGAATGTTGGCGCGGTTGCGAACAGTGTCCATCACCACTGTCGAAGGTCTGTTGATGTGCGGGTACGTATGGCAGTATGATGAAACATTGTCGATAGCAGACGAAGAAACGTGAGTAGCGAAAACTGAAGTTGTTGGTGTTACTTGAAGATGTGTGCCATAAAAAGGTTGGGCGTTAGGATTGAACCGTGAACCAAACTGGGTAGTAGAGGTGTTGGTAGTTACTGTGATGGTATTCGACATCGTAGGCCCTCGATGCCACTGCAAGCGTTGCTATCGTCGAATCCGTCTGGCGCTGTTCAAGTCGTCGCCAATCCACTGCTCGATCCTGTTCCTTACACCCCGGTCGATTCAGAGTCCGGTGGGTCGTATGCAGACGAGAGAAAACCACTGCTTCACTGCCACGCGCGTGTTTGATTGACACAGTGTCGGCTTGGTGAGTTCTGATGACAGCAAGACAAAACCCAATCTGCTTCCGGGAGATCTCGCCGGGACCTCCAAGTGTAAAGTTCTGCAAGGTGATGCACCGAAGTGAAACGCCCTGCAGAAGCTACACGAGGATCCCGTGGTGGTCGGAGTTCTTTGTCCCTCGTCGGATTGTCGGTTGGGCTCCCTGTCAATCACCAGTCGAACAACAGATGGCTTCTCTGGATCGTCGAACACACAAGAGCACCGGAGAGTCTGAAGTCGGCCGCTTGCGTGGACTGAATCCTAGGCGTTAGGAGGTGGAGAGTCAAGGACGGGTCGGAGCTACTAGGCGTCAGCAGACTCTAACGAAAGCTCAGCTGCTACAGCGGCGGTACGGGTGGATTACTAGTCGATACCAGTAATAACGATAAAAGGGTTACGGTAGCGTAAAAGTAGGATATTTATGTACAACAGATAAACGTCGGGCCGCGAATAGACAAAAGGGCAAACAGGCAAGTTACGAACTGGCTCTGGCGAGCTTGCACAGTAGTTTTATAGTCCCTACAGCCTTTCACTGATTGGTTGCTTCTGTTTCTCGTCGAGGTTGCAGTAGTCGATTTTGCATCTTCCGTAACATGTACCCTGAGAACCCCCAGTCAGTCCTTGTTACAGGTACCGTCGAAACTGGATTTCTACATTTCATTTTTGAGCAACCTTGTCGAAGTTAGACTCAATTTGATCATCATGGCTTCAGCGTCCCAAGGAAAAGCTTGGATGACCGAATTTTGGCTGTAACAGTAGTGCGCTACACACGGAGCGAGTAAACTCACGGGGAATTCCCCATACGTATGCGATGAAGCATAGGGAGGCCGGTGAATTCACCGTGAGTTTGAAACTCACCGTCGTGTGAACACGTGAGAAAAATTTTGCGCTTGGGAGCAAGTGAGAATGCTCCACACAAAAAATAAAACTCGAAGTTCAAACTCACCGTCGAATTCCCCGTGAGTTTACTCACCACGTGTATAGCCCACTACTGTTTGCCAAGTTTGAATCTGCAAGAAAGAGGCACGGAGGTGGAAAACTCTGCCGAAACTTGTGCTCCAGATAAAACCGCGGCGAGAGAAAAACTGCGGAAGGAAAACTGAGGCGAGAACTGGGTTAGGAAATTGGGGAGAGAAAAACTGGAGCCGATCTGTACCTGGCCGCCTGCAAAAATGTGTGAAAATTGACGCTTTGCAAATCGAGCTGTTTGAGCCGTTTCCTGTTGGCCTAGAAAGCTGAAATTTTGGCTGCATCAACGTTGAAGCCTTGGCTATTCAATGCAAAAAACCGCATTTGAATGTGGCACTCCGTTGTGAAGATATAAGCACAAACATCCGGAGAGTTACTTCTGATACACCCTGTAGAATCTCTGTGCTGTACATACTCTGTACATAGTGCATCTCTTGCGATGGGTGGTGTTGCAGGATAAGTTTGAGAAGGCGGCGGACAAGCTGCGTCCCGGGGAGCTCCCGATTGGCCTCAAGGGAGTCGGCATGGGTCTGGGCACCAACGGAGCCGCTTTAACCAACGTGGAACAGCTGCTCGGTATGCACTACTACTCGTACCTGAGATTATTGTATTATACACTATGTACTTCCGTATGCAGTGCAGTGCAGTGTGCTTCTGAGTTGTGAACAGAATGGAGTACGACACCAAACTTTTCTCCACCTAGCTTAGTTACGCCTATTGCCCCCACATCTTTTTGCCCGTGTACACCCATCAAGTACGTACTCGCGCACTGCTGTCTGTTCTACGCATACGTACTGTACTGTCTGTACGCCTGTTTGTTGCAGCGGCGCAAGCTCAGGCGCAGATGGCGCAGCAGCAGGCGCCGCCTCCTCAGCCCCTGATGGGTTCCGGCGGCGGCGGATTGAATCCTGTGGGAGGAGGAGGCGGAGGACCCGGGAGCCTGATGAGCATGGGAGGAGGAGGAGGAAGCTTCGGAGGCGGCGGAGCTGCGTACGGAACAGGAGCAGGAGGAGGAGGAGGTAGGCAACCACCACCATACGTAAATGAGGAAAAACACTAAATGGGTACCGGTATTATTGGCGATATTTCGACAGAGAGGGCACGTAGGCGCAAGCGGTTTTTTCTTTTGAATCGCGCTGAAATTATCCGTGGCGTTCTTGACAGCTTCGCTCTACGCTGGCTGCATCCGGAGATATTTTTACTGTGTGATACGGACGGAGTGAGCCAAACGTACTAAGGGATGTATACGCCTACTATGGTACCTGTCGTTCATAGTAGACAATTAGCGCAAGTAGCGAATACGTACGTACCTGTGCAAAAGACGTGATGATAAGCATGACCACCGGGTTCCCAATTTTCCCCAGGTTTCCCTACCGGCGGCGCCACAGCCTTTGGAGGAGGAGGAGGAGGAGCTCCCACCAGCATGCTTGGAGGAGGAGGAGGAGGAGGAGGCTTCATGGACGGAGGGAGTATGGGCCCGTCTCGGGGCACTTCCACTGGCGGCGGTCAGATGATGGGAGGAGGAGGAGGAGGTACATTGGCGTCGCCTGTTTATACTGTAACGTATTGGGTGCTTACGTACGTACAGTGGTAGTAGCGTTCGAGGCGAGTAGTGTACTTGTACTGTACGTAGGCGTCGCCTGTTTGCTCTGAAACGGACTGCGTATGTACGTACAGTATGGCAGTTAGCGTCCGAGGCGAGTAGTCGTAAACGTGTCTAGGTATGTATGTAAGGCGAGTTCAGCCATCTGTCCCTGGGCCGGCACCTGGTGGTGTGCCTAAAATCCACAGCTGTGACCGAGAGTAGCGGGTTCGATTCCCGTTCGGGCCTATTTCTCTTCCCCCTTTTCGGGGCCTGGCTATCGCCATACGGAACGCGGCATGTCACATAACCTGCTGTACGTGCTTCAAAACGCTTTTCCATGCTACAGGTGATGCGTACAGCGGAGGAGGGGTGGGTGGAAGGAGGGACTACGACTCCACTGGCCGCTTAAGCCCTCTGGGCGGACGCCGCACGTCGAGGACGGTGGTCATTCAGAATGTAAGGGAAAGGAAGGAGGGTCGTGAGGGAAGCTTCATAAAGTACGTTACGCAAATAATTCATACGTCGCCACCCCTTCCTCCTACGTCATGCTTTGCTTTTTTGGCCATTTCCCCTCCCCCTAGTATGCGTATGCACATAGATGGACACATCGTCACGCTAAAACGTCACATTCACTCCAACCCCATTCCCCCTTTGCTTGACGTACTTTATGAAGCTCCCCTGATGAGCATGTACAGTACATTGCATGAACGTACAGTAATAGGGTAGTTGTTATGGTTGGTAATAGGGTCAGTCCACCTGAAACCTACAAAGCTGTTGTCATGATCATCTCCGATTTCTTTTAAATTTTGCACAGTAGTAGTACCCAGAGGGACTAGCATACCTGCCAAATTTCAGCGCCCAGCTCCTTGTGGTTCCAGTGATATGACCCTCCAAAGTTGGGGTTTGGAGCCACTTCGAGCATAAACAAGCAATCTTCAAACTTGAGTATCTCACCAACCAGCCAGAGGAATGGTGGCTTATGGGATATCATTTGAAAGCTATTGATGAGATCTTTCAGATGGTCTCGCAAAATTTTTCCCTAGCTATAACCCTTTAGGGGGTACAGGTGTTTCTATACTTAATCCTTGATTATCTCAAAATTATCATCTCCGATTTTGTTTTTGAGGTGATTTTTGGAAAGGACGCACCTAATTTACCCTATATGAAATTTTTTGTGCTGTTTTTTTGCCTATAAGCCTGAAAATTTGCGAAACTGTGAAATTTTCTACCTCGCCGCGAGCCATAGAAATCTGCCAATGTTGATAAAACTGGCCCTTTATGCAGTCACAATTCAGTTCTCAGGTAATTTTTTAATGGGGAACGACTTTTTGCTTTGTCTGTTCGTTTTTGCACTGTGTATTTCCCAGATGAGTTGGAAAAAGTGGAAAACTGTGATATATTCCTTCTGCAGTATCCAATATTGGTTGCACAGTAAAGGGTTATGATGATGTTTTCATGTATTTCGATGGTATTTGTCAAAAAATGAGCCCAAAAATTGGTTGAACAATGCTAAAAAGTCGTTCCCCATTAAAAAATTACCTGAGAACTGAATTGTGACTGCATAAAGGGCCAGTTTTATCAACATTGGCAGATTTCTATGGCTCGCGGCGAGGTAGAAAATTTCACAGTTTCGCAAATTTTCAGGCTTATCA